>CM054406.1:0-200632 GCA_028858755.1 Ara ararauna
GGACTTAAGCCCTTAGGATTTAAACCCTGAGGACTTAAACCCTTAAGACTTAAGCCTTTAGGACTTAAGCCCTTAGGAGTTAAGGCCTTAGGACTTAAGGCCTTAGCAGTTAAGGCCTTAGGATTTAAGGCCTTAGCACTTAAGGACTTAGGATTTAAGGCCTTAGGTTTTAAGTCCTTTAGGATTTAAGGCCTTAGCACTTAAGGCCTTAGGATTTAAGGCCTTAGCATTTAAGGCCTTAGGATTTAAGGCCTTAGCATTTAAGGCCTTAGGATTTAAGGCCTTAGCATTTAAGGCCTTAGCACTTAAGGCCTTAGGATTTAAGGCCTGAGCACTTAAGGCCTTAGGATTTAAGGCCTTAGCATTTAAGGCCTTAGCACTTAAGGCCTTAGGATTTAAGGCCTTCGGTTTTAAGTCCTTAGGATTTAAGGCCTTAGCACTTAAGGCCTTAGGATTTAAGGCCTTAGCATTTAAGGCCTTAGCACTTAAGGCCTTAGGATTTAAGGCCTTAGGATTTAAGGGCTTAGGACTTAAGCCCTTAGGACTTAAGCCCTTAGGATTTAAGGCCTTAGGACTTAAACCCTTAGGACTTAAGCCCTTAGGATTTAAACCCTTAGGACTTTAGCCCTAAGGAGTTAAGCCCTTAGGACTTAAGCCCTTAGGATTTAAACCCTTAGGACTTTAGCCCTAAGGAGTTAAGCCCTTAGGACTTAAGCCCTTAGGATTTAAACCCTTCGGACTTAAGCCCTTAGGACTTAAGCCCTTAGGATTTAAACCCTGAGGACTTAAACCTTTAAGACTTAAGCCCTTAGGATTTAAACCCTTAGGACTTAAGCCCTTAGGACTTAAGCCCTTAGGATTTAAACCCTTAGGACTTAAGCCCTTAGGACTTAAGCCCTTAGGATTTAAGGCCTTAGGACTTAAACCCTTCGGACTTAAGCCCTAAGGAGTTAAGCCCTAAGGAATTAAGCCCTAAGGAGTTAAGCCCTTAGGACTTAAGCCCTTAGGATTTAAACCCTTAGGACTTAAGCCCTTAGGACTTAAGCCCTTAGGATTTAAGGCCTTAGGACTTAAACCCTTCGGACTTAAGCCCTAAGGAGTTAAGCCCTAAGGAAGTAAGCCCTAAGGAGTTAAGCCCTTAGGACTTAAGCCCTTAGGACTTAAGCCCTAAGGACTTAAGCCCTAAGGAGTTAAGCCCTTAGGACTTGAGCCCTAAGGAGTTAAGCCCTAAGGACTTAAGCCCTAAGGAGTTAAGCCCTTAGGACTTAAGCCCTAAGGAGTTAAGCCCTTGGGACTTAAGCCCTTAGGATTTAAACCCTGAGGACTTAAACCCTTAAGACTTAAGCCCTTAGGATTTAAACACTTAGGACTTAAGCCCTTAGGACTTAAGCCCTTAGGATTTAAGGCCTTAGGACTTAAACCCTTAGGACTTAAGCCCTAAGGAGTTAAGCCCTAAGGAATTAAGCCCTAAGGAGTTAAGCCCTTAGGACTTAAGCCCTAAGGAGCTAAACCCTTAGGACTTAAGCCCTAAGGAGTGAAGCCCTAAGGAATTAAGCCCTAAGGAGTTAAGCCCTTAGGACTTAAGCCCTAAGGAGCTAAGCCCTTAGGACTTAAGCCCTAAGGAGTTAAGCCCTTAGGACTTAAGCCCTAAGGAGTTAAGCCCTTAGGACTTAAGCCCTAAGGAGTTAAGCCCTGAGGACTT
Source organism: Ara ararauna (assembly GCA_028858755.1). Classification (NCBI taxonomy): domain Eukaryota; kingdom Metazoa; phylum Chordata; class Aves; order Psittaciformes; family Psittacidae; genus Ara; species Ara ararauna. The sequence continues at coordinate 1,703 of CM054406.1, forward strand.
AAACCCTTAAGACTTAAGCCCTTAGTATTTAAACCCTTAGGACTTAAGCCCTTAGGACTTAAGCCCTTAGGATTTAAGGCCTTAGGACTTAAACCCTTAGGACTTAAGCCCTAAGGAGTTAAGCCCTAAGGAATTAAGCCCTAAGGAGTTAAGCCCTTAGGACTTAAGCCCTTAGGAGTTAAGCCCTAAGGACTTAAGCCCTAAGGAGTTAAGCCCTTAGGACTTGAGCCCTAAGGAGTTAAGCCCTTAGGACTTAAGCCCTAAGGAGTTAAGCCCTTAGGACTTAAGCCCTAAGGAGTTAAGCCCATAGGACTTAAGCCCTTAGGATTTAAACCCTGAGGACTTAAACCCTTAAGACTTAAGCCTTTAGGACTTAAGCCCTTAGGAGTTAAGGCCTTAGGACTTAAGGCCTTAGCAGTTAAGGCCTTAGGATTTAAGGCCTTAGCACTTAAGGACTTAGGATTTAAGGCCTTAGGTTTTAAGTCCTTTAGGATTTAAGGCCTTAGCACTTAAGGCCTTAGGATTTAAGGCCTTAGCATTTAAGGCCTTAGGATTTAAGGCCTTAGCATTTAAGGCCTTAGGATTTAAGGCCTTAGCATTTAAGGCCTTAGCACTTAAGGCCTTAGGATTTAAGGCCTGAGCACTTAAGGCCTTAGGATTTAAGGCCTTAGCATTTAAGGCCTTAGGATTTAAGGCCTTAGGATTTAAGGCCTTCGGTTTTAAGTCCTTAGGATTTAAGGCCTTAGCACTTAAGGCCTTAGGATTTAAGGCCTTAGCATTTAAGGCCTTAGCACTTAAGGCCTTAGGATTTAAGGCCTTAGGATTTAAGGGCTTAGGACTTAAGCCCTTAGGACTTAAGCCCTTAGGATTTAAGGCCTTAGGACTTAAACCCTTAGGACTTAAGCCCTTAGGATTTAAACCCTTAGGACTTTAGCCCTAAGGAGTTAAGCCCTTAGGACTTAAGCCCTTAGGATTTAAACCCTTAGGACTTTAGCCCTAAGGAGTTAAGCCCTTAGGACTTAAGCCCTTAGGATTTAAACCCTTCGGACTTAAGCCCTTAGGACTTAAGCCCTTAGGATTTAAGGCCTTAGGACTTAAGGCCTTAGCACTTAAGGCCTTAGGATTTAAGGCCTTAGCACTTAAGGCCTTAGGATTTAAGGCCTTAGCACTTAAGGCCTTTGGACTTAAGGCCTTAGGATTTAAGGCCTTAGGATTTAAGGCCTTAGCACTTAAGGCCTTAGGATTTAAGGCCTTAGCACTTAAGCCCTTAGGATTTAAACCCTTAGGACTTAAGCCCTTAGGACTTAAGCCCTTAGGATTTAAGGCCTTAGGACTTAAACCCTTCGGACTTAAGCCCTAAGGAGTTAAGCCCTAAGGAAGTAAGCCCTAAGGAGTTAAGCCCTTAGGACATGAGCCCTAAGGAGTTAAGCCCTTGGGACTTAAGCCCTTAGGAGTTAAGCCCTTAGGACTTAAGCCCTAAGGAGTTAAGCCCTTGGGACTTAAGCCCTTAGGATTTAAACCCTGAGGACTTAAACCCTTAAAACTTAAGCCCTTAGGATTTAAAAACTTAGGACTTAAGCCCTTAGGACTTAAGCCCTTAGGATTTAAGGCCTTAGGACTTAAACCCTTAGGACTTAAGCCCTAAGGAGTTAAGCCCTAAGGAATTAAGCCCTAAGGAGTTAAGCCCTTAGGACTTAAGCCCTAAGGAGCTAAGCCCTTAGGACTTAAGCCCTAAGGAGTTAAGCCCTTAGGACTTAAGCCCTAAGGAGTTAAGCCCTTAGGACTTAAGCCCTAAGGAGTTAAGCCCTTAGGACTTAAGCCCTTAGGATTTAAACCCTGAGGACTTAAACCCTTAAGACTTAAGCCCTTAGTATTTAAACCCTTAGGACTTAAGCCCTTAGGACTTAAGCCCTTAGGATTTAAGGCCTTAGGACTTAAACCCTTAGGACTTAAGCTCTAAGGAGTTAAGCCCTAAGGAATTAAGCCCTAAGGAGTTAAGCCCTTAGGACTTAAGCCCTTAGGAGTTAAGCCCTAAGGACTTAAGCCCTAAGGAGTTAAGCCCTTAGGACTTGAGCCCTAAGGAGTTAAGCCCTTAGGACTTAAGCCCTAAGGAGTTAAGCCCTTAGGACTTAAGCCCTAAGGAGTTAAGCCCATAGGACTTAAGCCCTTAGGATTTAAACCCTGAGGACTTAAACCCTTAAGACTTAAGCCTTTAGGACTTAAGCCCTTAGGAGTTAAGGCCTTAGGACTTAAGGCCTTAGCAGTTAAGGCCTTAGGATTTAAGGCCTTAGCACTTAAGGCCTTAGGATTTAAGGCCTTAGCATTTAAGGCCTTAGGATTTAAGGCCTTAGCATTTAAGGCCTTAGGATTTAAGGCCTTAGCATTTAAGGCCTTAGCACTTAAGGCCTTAGGATTTAAGGCCTGAGCACTTAAGGCCTTAGGATTTAAGGCCTTAGCATTTAAGGCCTTAGCACTTAAGGCCTTAGGATTTAAGGCCTTCGGTTTTAAGTCCTTAGGATTTAAGGCCTTAGGATTTAAGGCCTTAGCATTTAAGGCCTTAGCACTTAAGGCCTTAGGATTTAAGGCCTTAGGATTTAAGGGCTTAGGACTTAAGCCCTTAGGACTTAAGCCCTTAGGATTTAAGGCCTTAGGACTTAAACCCTTAGGACTTAAGCCCTTAGGATTTAAACCCTTAGGACTTTAGCCCTAAGGAGTTAAGCCCTTAGGACTTAAGCCCTTAGGATTTAAACCCTTCGGACTTAAGCCCTTAGGACTTAAGCCCTTAGGATTTAAGGCCTTAGGACTTAAGGCCTTAGCACTTAAGGCCTTAGGATTTAAGGCCTTAGCACTTAAGGCCTTAGGATTTAAGGCCTTAGCACTTAAGGCCTTAGGACTTAAGGCCTTAGGATTTAAGGCCTTAGGATTTAAGGCCTTAGCACTTAAGGCCTTAGGATTTAAGGCCTTAGCACTTAAGGCCTTAGGATTTAAGGCCTTAGCACTTAAGGCCTTAGGGCTTAAGGCCTTAGGATTTAAGGCCTTAGGATTTAAGGCCTTCAGTTTTAAGTCCTTAGGATTTAAGGCCTTAGCACTTAAGGCCTTAGGATTTAAGGCCTTAGCATTTAAGGCCTTAGCACTTAAGGCCTTAGGATTTAAGGCCTTAGGATTTAAGGGCTTAGGACTTAAGCCCTTAGGACTTAAGCCCTTAGGATTTAAGGCCTTAGGACTTAAACCCTTAGGACTTAAGCCCTTAGGATTTAAACCCTTAGGACTTTTGCCCTAAGGAGTTAAGCCCTTAGGACTTAAGCCCTTAGGATTTAAACCCTTAGGACTTTAGCCCTAAGGAGTTAAGCCCTTAGGACTTAAGCCCTTAGGATTTAAACCCTTCGGACTTAAGCCCTTAGGACTTAAGCCCTTAGGATTTAAACCCTGAGGACTTAAACCCTTAAGACTTAAGCCCTAAGGAGTTAAGCCCTTAGGACTTTAGCCCTAAGGAGCTAAGCCCTTAGGACTTAAGCCCTTAGGATTTAAACCCTGAGGACTTAAACCCTTAAGACTTAAGCCCTTAGTATTTAAACCCTTAGGACTTAAGCCCTTAGGACTTAAGCCCTTAGGATTTAAACCCTTAGGACTTAAGCCCTTAGGACTTAAGCCCTTAGGAGTTAAGCCCTAAGGAATTAAGCCCTAAGGAGTTAAGCCCTTAGGACTTAAGCCCTTAGGAGTTAAGCCCTAAGGACTTAAGCCCTAAGGAGTTAAGCCCTTAGGACTTGAGCCCTAAGGAGTTAAGCCCTTAGGACTTAAGCCCTAAGGAGTTAAGCCCATAGGACTTAAGCCCTTAGGATTTAAACCCTGAGGACTTAAACCCTTAAGACTTAAGCCTTTAGGACTTAAGCCCTTAGGAGTTAAGGCCTTAGGACTTAAGGCCTTAGCAGTTAAGGCCTTAGGATTTAAGGCCTTAGCACTTAAGGCCTTAGGATTTAAGGCCTTAGCATTTAAGGCCTTAGGATTTAAGGCCTTAGCATTTAAGGCCTTAGGATTTAAGGCCTTAGCATTTAAGGCCTTAGCACTTAAGGCCTTAGGATTTAAGGCCTGAGCACTTAAGGCCTTAGGATTTAAGGCCTTAGCATTTAAGGCCTTAGCACTTAAGGCCTTAGGATTTAAGGCCTTCGGTTTTAAGTCCTTAGGATTTAAGGCCTTAGGATTTAAGGCCTTAGCATTTAAGGCCTTAGCACTTAAGGCCTTAGGATTTAAGGCCTTAGGATTTAAGGGCTTAGCATTTAAGGCCTTAGGATTTAAGGCCTTAGCATTTAAGGCCTTAGCACTTAAGGCCTTAGGATTTAAGGCCTGAGCACTTAAGGCCTTAGGATTTAAGGCCTTAGCATTTAAGGCCTTAGCACTTAAGGCCTTAGGATTTAAGGCCTTCGGTTTTAAGTCCTTAGGATTTAAGGCCTTAGGATTTAAGGCCTTAGCATTTAAGGCCTTAGCACTTAAGCCCTTAGGATTTAAGGCCTTAGGACTTAAACCCTTAGGACTTAAGCCCTTAGGATTTAAACCCTTAGGACTTTAGCCCTAAGGAGTTAAGCCCTTAGGACTTAAGCCCTTAGGATTTAAACCCTTAGGACTTTAGCCCTAAGGAGTTAAGCCCTTAGGACTTAAGCCCTTAGGATTTAAACCCTTCGGACTTAAGCCCTTAGGACTTAAGCCCTTAGGATTTAAACCCTGAGGACTTAAACCCTTAAGACTTAAGCCCTAAGGAGTTAAGCCCTTAGGACTTTAGCCCTAAGGAGCTAAGCCCTTAGGACTTAAGCCCTTAGGATTTAAACCCTGAGGACTTAAACCCTTAAGACTTAAGCCCTTAGGATTTAAACCCTTAGGACTTAAGCCCTTAGGACTTAAGCCCTTAGGATTTAAACCCTTAGGACTTAAACCCTTCGGACTTAAGCCCTAAGGAGTTAAGCCCTAAGGAATTAAGCCCTAAGGAGTTAAGCCCTTAGGACTTAAGCCCTTAGGATTTAAACCCTTAGGACTTAAGCCCTTAGGACTTAAGCCCTTAGGATTTAAGGCCTTAGGACTTAAACCCTTCGGACTTAAGCCCTAAGGAGTTAAGCCCTAAGGAAGTAAGCCCTAAGGAGTTAAGCCCTTAGGACTTAAGCCCTTAGGACTTAAGCCCTAAGGACTTAAGCCCTAAGGAGTTAAGCCCTTAGGACTTGAGCCCTAAGGAGTTAAGCCCTAAGGACTTAAGCCCTAAGGAGTTAAGCCCTTAGGACTTAAGCCCTAAGGAGTTAAGCCCTTGGGACTTAAGCCCTTAGGATTTAAACCCTGAGGACTTAAACCCTTAAGACTTAAGCCCTTAGGATTTAAACACTTAGGACTTAAGCCCTTAGGACTTAAGCCCTTAGGATTTAAGGCCTTAGGACTTAAACCCTTAGGACTTAAGCCCTAAGGAGTTAAGCCCTAAGGAATTAAGCCCTAAGGAGTTAAGCCCTTAGGACTTAAGCCCTAAGGAGCTAAACCCTTAGGACTTAAGCCCTAAGGAGTGAAGCCCTAAGGAATTAAGCCCTAAGGAGTTAAGCCCTTAGGACTTAAGCCCTAAGGAGCTAAGCCCTTAGGACTTAAGCCCTGAGGAGTTAAGCCCTTAGGACTTAAGCCCTAAGGAGTTAAGCCCTTAGGACTTAAGCCCTAAGGAGTTAAGCCCTTAGGACTTAAGCCCTTAGGATTTAAACCCTGAGGACTTAAACCCTTAAGACTTAAGCCCTTAGGATTTAAACCCTTAGGACTTAAGCCCTTAGGACTTAAGCCCTTAGGATTTAAGGCCTTAGGACTTAAACCCTTAGGACTTAAGCCCTAAGGAGTTAAGCCCTAAGGAATTAAGCCCTAAGGAGTTAAGCCCTTAGGACTTAAGCCCTTAGGAGTTAAGCCCTAAGGACTTAAGCCCTAAGGAGTTAAGCCCTTAGGACTTGAGCCCTAAGGAGTTAAGCCCTTAGGACTTAAGCCCTAAGGAGTTAAGCCCTTAGGACTTAAGCCCTAAGGAGTTAAGCCCATAGGACTTAAGCCCTTAGGATTTAAACCCTGAGGACTTAAACCCTTAAGACTTAAGCCTTTAGGACTTAAGCCCTTAGGAGTTAAGGCCTTAGGACTTAAGGCCTTAGCAGTTAAGGCCTTAGGATTTAAGGCCTTAGCACTTAAGGACTTAGGATTTAAGGCCTTAGGTTTTAAGTCCTTTAGGATTTAAGGCCTTAGCACTTAAGGCCTTAGGATTTAAGGCCTTAGCATTTAAGGCCTTAGGATTTAAGGCCTTAGCATTTAAGGCCTTAGGATTTAAGGCCTTAGCATTTAAGGCCTTAGCACTTAAGGCCTTAGGATTTAAGGCCTGAGCACTTAAGGCCTTAGGATTTAAGGCCTTAGCATTTAAGGCCTTAGCACTTAAGGCCTTAGGATTTAAGGCCTTCGGTTTTAAGTCCTTAGGATTTAAGGCCTTAGCACTTAAGGCCTTAGGATTTAAGGCCTTAGCATTTAAGGCCTTAGCACTTAAGGCCTTAGGATTTAAGGCCTTAGGATTTAAGGGCTTAGGACTTAAGCCCTTAGGACTTAAGCCCTTAGGATTTAAGGCCTTAGGACTTAAACCCTTAGGACTTAAGCCCTTAGGATTTAAACCCTTAGGACTTTAGCCCTAAGGAGTTAAGCCCTTAGGACTTAAGCCCTTAGGATTTAAACCCTTAGGACTTTAGCCCTAAGGAGTTAAGCCCTTAGGACTTAAGCCCTTAGGATTTAAACCCTTCGGACTTAAGCCCTTAGGACTTAAGCCCTTAGGATTTAAACCCTGAGGACTTAAACCTTTAAGACTTAAGCCCTTAGGATTTAAACCCTTAGGACTTAAGCCCTTAGGACTTAAGCCCTTAGGATTTAAACCCTTAGGACTTAAGCCCTTAGGACTTAAGCCCTTAGGATTTAAGGCCTTAGGACTTAAACCCTTCGGACTTAAGCCCTAAGGAGTTAAGCCCTAAGGAATTAAGCCCTAAGGAGTTAAGCCCTTAGGACTTAAGCCCTTAGGATTTAAACCCTTAGGACTTAAGCCCTTAGGACTTAAGCCCTTAGGATTTAAGGCCTTAGGACTTAAACCCTTCGGACTTAAGCCCTAAGGAGTTAAGCCCTAAGGAAGTAAGCCCTAAGGAGTTAAGCCCTTAGGACTTAAGCCCTTAGGACTTAAGCCCTAAGGACTTAAGCCCTAAGGAGTTAAGCCCTTAGGACTTGAGCCCTAAGGAGTTAAGCCCTAAGGACTTAAGCCCTAAGGAGTTAAGCCCTTAGGACTTAAGCCCTAAGGAGTTAAGCCCTTGGGACTTAAGCCCTTAGGATTTAAACCCTGAGGACTTAAACCCTTAAGACTTAAGCCCTTAGGATTTAAACACTTAGGACTTAAGCCCTTAGGACTTAAGCCCTTAGGATTTAAGGCCTTAGGACTTAAACCCTTAGGACTTAAGCCCTAAGGAGTTAAGCCCTAAGGAATTAAGCCCTAAGGAGTTAAGCCCTTAGGACTTAAGCCCTAAGGAGCTAAACCCTTAGGACTTAAGCCCTAAGGAGTGAAGCCCTAAGGAATTAAGCCCTAAGGAGTTAAGCCCTTAGGACTTAAGCCCTAAGGAGCTAAGCCCGTAGGACTTAAGCCCTAAGGAGTTAAGCCCTTAGGACTTAAGCCCTAAGGAGTTAAGCCCTTAGGACTTAAGCCCTAAGGAGTTAAGCCCTTAGGACTTAAGCCCTTAGGATTTAAACCCTGAGGACTTAAACCCTTAAGACTTAAGCCCTTAGGATTTAAACCCTTAGGACTTAAGCCCTTAGGACTTAAGCCCTTAGGATTTAAGGCCTTAGGACTTAAACCCTTAGGACTTAAGCCCTAAGGAGTTAAGCCCTAAGGAATTAAGCCCTAAGGAGTTAAGCCCTTAGGACTTAAGCCCTTAGGAGTTAAGCCCTAAGGACTTAAGCCCTAAGGAGTTAAGCCCTTAGGACTTGAGCCCTAAGGAGTTAAGCCCTTAGGACTTAAGGCCTAAGGAGTTAAGCCCTTAGGACTTAAGCCCTAAGGAGTTAAGCCCTAAGGAATTAAGCCCTAAGGAGTTAAGCCCTTAGGACTTGAGCCCTAAGGAGTTAAGCCCTTAGGACTTAAGCCCTAAGGAGTTAAGCCCTTAGGACTTAAGCCCTAAGGAGTTAAGCCCATAGGACTTAAGCCCTTAGGATTTAAACCCTGAGGACTTAAACCCTTAAGACTTAAGCCTTTAGGACTTAAGCCCTTAGGAGTTAAGGCCTTAGGACTTAAGGCCTTAGCAGTTAAGGCCTTAGGATTTAAGGCCTTAGCACTTAAGGCCTTAGGATTTAAGGCCTTAGCATTTAAGGCCTTAGGATTTAAGGCCTTAGCATTTAAGGCCTTAGGATTTAAGGCCTTAGCATTTAAGGCCTTAGCACTTAAGGCCTTAGGATTTAAGGCCTGAGCACTTAAGGCCTTAGGATTTAAGGCCTTAGCATTTAAGGCCTTAGCACTTAAGGCCTTAGGATTTAAGGCCTTCGGTTTTAAGTCCTTAGGATTTAAGGCCTTAGGATTTAAGGCCTTAGCATTTAAGGCCTTAGCACTTAAGGCCTTAGGATTTAAGGCCTTAGGATTTAAGGGCTTAGGACTTAAGCCCTTAGGACTTAAGCCCTTAGGATTTAAGGCCTTAGGACTTAAACCCTTAGGACTTAAGCCCTTAGGATTTAAACCCTTAGGACTTTAGCCCTAAGGAGTTAAGCCCTTAGGACTTAAGCCCTTAGGATTTAAACCCTTAGGACTTTAGCCCTAAGGAGTTAAGCCCTTAGGACTTAAGCCCTTAGGATTTAAACCCTTCGGACTTAAGCCCTTAGGACTTAAGCCCTTAGGATTTAAGGCCTTAGGACTTAAGGCCTTAGCACTTAAGGCCTTAGGATTTAAGGCCTTCGCACTTAAGGCCTTAGGATTTAAGGCCTTAGCACTTAAGGCCTTAGGACTTAAGGCCTTAGGATTTAAGGCCTTAGGATTTAAGGCCTTAGCACTTAAGGCCTTAGGATTTAAGGCCTTAGCACTTAAGGCCTTAGGATTTAAGGCCTTAGCACTTAAGGCCTTAGGGCTTAAGGCCTTAGGATTTAAGGCCTTAGGATTTAAGGCCTTCGGTTTTAAGTCCTTAGGATTTAAGGCCTTAGCACTTAAGGCCTTAGGATTTAAGGCCTTAGCATTTAAGGCCTTAGCACTTAAGGCCTTAGGATTTAAGGCCTTAGGATTTAAGGGCTTAGGACTTAAGCCCTTAGGACTTAAGCCCTTAGGATTTAAGGCCTTAGGACTTAAACCCTTAGGACTTAAGCCCTTAGGATTTAAACCCTTAGGACTTTAGCCCTAAGGAGTTAAGCCCTTAGGACTTAAGCCCTTAGGATTTAAACCCTTAGGACTTTAGCCCTAAGGAGTTAAGCCCTTAGGACTTAAGCCCTTAGGATTTAAACCCTTCGGACTTAAGCCCTTAGGACTTAAGCCCTTAGGATTTAAACCCTGAGGACTTAAACCCTTAAGACTTAAGCCCTAAGGAGTTAAGCCCTTAGGACTTTAGCCCTAAGGAGCTAAGCCCTTAGGACTTAAGCCCTTAGGATTTAAACCCTGAGGACTTAAACCCTTAAGACTTAAGCCCTTAGTATTTAAACCCTTAGGACTTAAGCCCTTAGGACTTAAGCCCTTAGGATTTAAACCCTTAGGACTTAAGCCCTTAGGACTTAAGCCCTTAGGAGTTAAGCCCTAAGGAATTAAGCCCTAAGGAGTTAAGCCCTTAGGACTTAAGCCCTTAGGAGTTAAGCCCTAAGGACTTAAGCCCTAAGGATTTAAGCCCTTAGGACTTGAGCCCTAAGGAGTTAAGCCCTTAGGACTTAAGCCCTAAGGAGTTAAGCCCTTAGGACTTAAGCCCTAAGGAGTTAAGCCCATAGGACTTAAGCCCTTAGGATTTAAACCCTGAGGACTTAAACCCTTAAGACTTAAGCCTTTAGGACTTAAGCCCTTAGGAGTTAAGGCCTTAGGACTTAAGGCCTTAGCAGTTAAGGCCTTAGGATTTAAGGCCTTAGCACTTAAGGCCTTAGGATTTAAGGCCTTAGCATTTAAGGCCTTAGGATTTAAGGCCTTAGCATTTAAGGCCTTAGGATTTAAGGCCTTAGCATTTAAGGCCTTAGCACTTAAGGCCTTAGGATTTAAGGCCTGAGCACTTAAGGCCTTAGGATTTAAGGCCTTAGCATTTAAGGCCTTAGCACTTAAGGCCTTAGGATTTAAGGCCTTCGGTTTTAAGTCCTTAGGATTTAAGGCCTTAGGATTTAAGGCCTTAGCATTTAAGGCCTTAGCACTTAAGGCCTTAGGATTTAAGGCCTTAGGATTTAAGGGCTTAGGACTTAAGCCCTTAGGACTTAAGCCCTTAGGATTTAAGGCCTTAGGACTTAAACCCTTAGGACTTAAGCCCTTAGGATTTAAACCCTTAGGACTTTAGCCCTAAGGAGTTAAGCCCTTAGGACTTAAGCCCTTAGGATTTAAACCCTGAGGACTTAAACCCTTAAGACTTAAGCCCTTAGGATTTAAACCCTTAGGACTTAAGCCCTTAGGACTTAAGCCCTTAGGATTTAAACCCTTAGGACTTAAGCCCTTAGGACTTAAGCCCTTAGGATTTAAGGCCTTAGGACTTAAACCCTTAGGACTTAAGCCCTAAGGAGTTAAGCCCTAAGGACTTAAGCCCTAAGGAGTTAAGCCCTTAGGACTTAAGCCCTTAGGAGTTAAGCCCTAAGGACTTAAGCCCTAAGGAGTTAAGCCCTTAGGACTTGAGCCCTAAGGAGTTAAGCCCTAAGGACTTAAGCCCTAAGGAGTTAAGCCCTTAGGACTTAAGCCCTAAGGAGTTAAGCCCTTAGGACTTAAGCCCTTAGGATTTAAACCCTGAGGACTTAAACCCTTAAGACTTAAGCCCTTAGGATTTAAACCCTTGGGACTTAAGCCCTTAGGATTTAAGGCCTTAGGACTTAAACCCTTAGGACTTAAGCCCTAAGGAGTTAAGCCCTAAGGACTTAAGCCCTAAGGAGTTAAGCCCTTAGGACTTAAGCCCTTAGGATTTAAACCCTGAGGACTTAAACCCTTAAGACTTAAGCCCTAAGGAGTTAAGCCCTTAGGACTTTAGCCCTAAGGAGCTAAGCCCTTAGGACTTAAGCCCTTAGGATTTAAACCCTGAGGACTTAAACCCTTAAGACTTAAGCCCTTAGGATTTAAACCCTTAGGACTTAAGCCCTTAGGACTTAAGACCTTAGGATTTAAACCCTTAGGACTTAAGCCCTTAGGACTTAAGCCCTTAGGATTTAAGGCCTTAGGACTTAAACCCTTCGGACTTAAGCCCTAAGGAGTTAAGCCCTAAGGAATTAAGCCCTAAGGAGTTAAGCCCTTAGGACTTAAGCCCTTAGGATTTAAACCCTTAGGACTTAAGCCCTTAGGACTTAAGCCCTTAGGATTTAAGGCCTTAGGACTTAAACCCTTCGGACTTAAGCCCTAAGGAGTTAAGCCCTAAGGAAGTAAGCCCTAAGGAGTTAAGCCCTTAGGACTTAAGCCCTTAGGACTTAAGCCCTAAGGACTTAAGCCCTAAGGAGTTAAGCCCTTAGGACTTGAGCCCTAAGGAGTTAAGCCCTAAGGACTTAAGCCCTAAGGAGTTAAGCCCTTAGGACTTAAGCCCTAAGGAGTTAAGCCCTTGGGACTTAAGCCCTTAGGATTTAAACCCTGAGGACTTAAACCCTTAAGACTTAAGCCCTTAGGATTTAAACACTTAGGACTTAAGCCCTTAGGACTTAAGCCCTTAGGATTTAAGGCCTTAGGACTTAAACCCTTAGGACTTAAGCCCTAAGGAGTTAAGCCCTAAGGAATTAAGCCCTAAGGAGTTAAGCCCTTAGGACTTAAGCCCTAAGGAGCTAAACCCTTAGGACTTAAGCCCTAAGGAGTGAAGCCCTAAGGAATTAAGCCCTAAGGAGTTAAGCCCTTAGGACTTAAGCCCTAAGGAGCTAAGCCCTTAGGACTTAAGCCCTAAGGAGTTAAGCCCTTAGGACTTAAGCCCTAAGGAGTTAAGCCCTTAGGACTTAAGCCCTAAGGAGTTAAGCCCTGAGGACTTAAACCCTTAAGACTTAAGCCCTTAGTATTTAAACCCTTAGGACTTAAGCCCTTAGGACTTAAGCCCTTAGGATTTAAGGCCTTAGGACTTAAACCCTTAGGACTTAAGCCCTAAGGAGTTAAGCCCTAAGGAATTAAGCCCTAAGGAGTTAAGCCCTTAGGACTTAAGCCCTTAGGAGTTAAGCCCTAAGGACTTAAGCCCTAAGGAGTTAAGCCCTTAGGACTTGAGCCCTAAGGAGTTAAGCCCTTAGGACTTAAGCCCTAAGGAGTTAAGCCCTTAGGACTTAAGCCCTAAGGAGTTAAGCCCATAGGACTTAAGCCCTTAGGATTTAAACCCTGAGGACTTAAACCCTTAAGACTTAAGCCTTTAGGACTTAAGCCCTTAGGAGTTAAGGCCTTAGGACTTAAGGCCTTAGCAGTTAAGGCCTTAGGATTTAAGGCCTTAGCACTTAAGGACTTAGGATTTAAGGCCTTAGGTTTTAAGTCCTTTAGGATTTAAGGCCTTAGCACTTAAGGCCTTAGGATTTAAGGCCTTAGCATTTAAGGCCTTAGGATTTAAGGCCTTAGCATTTAAGGCCTTAGGATTTAAGGCCTTAGCATTTAAGGCCTTAGCACTTAAGGCCTTAGGATTTAAGGCCTGAGCACTTAAGGCCTTAGGATTTAAGGCCTTAGCATTTAAGGCCTTAGGATTTAAGGCCTTAGGATTTAAGGCCTTCGGTTTTAAGTCCTTAGGATTTAAGGCCTTAGCACTTAAGGCCTTAGGATTTAAGGCCTTAGCATTTAAGGCCTTAGCACTTAAGGCCTTAGGATTTAAGGCCTTAGGATTTAAGGGCTTAGGACTTAAGCCCTTAGGACTTAAGCCCTTAGGATTTAAGGCCTTAGGACTTAAACCCTTAGGACTTAAGCCCTTAGGATTTAAACCCTTAGGACTTTAGCCCTAAGGAGTTAAGCCCTTAGGACTTAAGCCCTTAGGATTTAAACCCTTAGGACTTTAGCCCTAAGGAGTTAAGCCCTTAGGACTTAAGCCCTTAGGATTTAAACCCTTCGGACTTAAGCCCTTAGGACTTAAGCCCTTAGGATTTAAGGCCTTAGGACTTAAGGCCTTAGCACTTAAGGCCTTAGGATTTAAGGCCTTAGCACTTAAGGCCTTAGGATTTAAGGCCTTAGCACTTAAGGCCTTTGGACTTAAGGCCTTAGGATTTAAGGCCTTAGGATTTAAGGCCTTAGCACTTAAGGCCTTAGGATTTAAGGCCTTAGCACTTAAGCCCTTAGGATTTAAACCCTTAGGACTTAAGCCCTTAGGACTTAAGCCCTTAGGATTTAAGGCCTTAGGACTTAAACCCTTCGGACTTAAGCCCTAAGGAGTTAAGCCCTAAGGAAGTAAGCCCTAAGGAGTTAAGCCCTTAGGACATGAGCCCTAAGGAGTTAAGCCCTTGGGACTTAAGCCCTTAGGAGTTAAGCCCTTAGGACTTAAGCCCTAAGGAGTTAAGCCCTTGGGACTTAAGCCCTTAGGATTTAAACCCTGAGGACTTAAACCCTTAAAACTTAAGCCCTTAGGATTTAAAAACTTAGGACTTAAGCCCTTAGGACTTAAGCCCTTAGGATTTAAGGCCTTAGGACTTAAACCCTTAGGACTTAAGCCCTAAGGAGTTAAGCCCTAAGGAATTAAGCCCTAAGGAGTTAAGCCCTTAGGACTTAAGCCCTAAGGAGCTAAGCCCTTAGGACTTAAGCCCTAAGGAGTTAAGCCCTTAGGACTTAAGCCCTAAGGAGTTAAGCCCTTAGGACTTAAGCCCTAAGGAGTTAAGCCCTTAGGACTTAAGCCCTTAGGATTTAAACCCTGAGGACTTAAACCCTTAAGACTTAAGCCCTTAGTATTTAAACCCTTAGGACTTAAGCCCTTAGGACTTAAGCCCTTAGGATTTAAGGCCTTAGGACTTAAACCCTTAGGACTTAAGCTCTAAGGAGTTAAGCCCTAAGGAATTAAGCCCTAAGGAGTTAAGCCCTTAGGACTTAAGCCCTTAGGAGTTAAGCCCTAAGGACTTAAGCCCTAAGGAGTTAAGCCCTTAGGACTTGAGCCCTAAGGAGTTAAGCCCTTAGGACTTAAGCCCTAAGGAGTTAAGCCCTTAGGACTTAAGCCCTAAGGAGTTAAGCCCATAGGACTTAAGCCCTTAGGATTTAAACCCTGAGGACTTAAACCCTTAAGACTTAAGCCTTTAGGACTTAAGCCCTTAGGAGTTAAGGCCTTAGGACTTAAGGCCTTAGCAGTTAAGGCCTTAGGATTTAAGGCCTTAGCACTTAAGGCCTTAGGATTTAAGGCCTTAGCATTTAAGGCCTTAGGATTTAAGGCCTTAGCATTTAAGGCCTTAGGATTTAAGGCCTTAGCATTTAAGGCCTTAGCACTTAAGGCCTTAGGATTTAAGGCCTGAGCACTTAAGGCCTTAGGATTTAAGGCCTTAGCATTTAAGGCCTTAGCACTTAAGGCCTTAGGATTTAAGGCCTTCGGTTTTAAGTCCTTAGGATTTAAGGCCTTAGGATTTAAGGCCTTAGCATTTAAGGCCTTAGCACTTAAGGCCTTAGGATTTAAGGCCTTAGGATTTAAGGGCTTAGGACTTAAGCCCTTAGGACTTAAGCCCTTAGGATTTAAGGCCTTAGGACTTAAACCCTTAGGACTTAAGCCCTTAGGATTTAAACCCTTAGGACTTTAGCCCTAAGGAGTTAAGCCCTTAGGACTTAAGCCCTTAGGATTTAAACCCTTAGGACTTTAGCCCTAAGGAGTTAAGCCCTTAGGACTTAAGCCCTTAGGATTTAAACCCTTCGGACTTAAGCCCTTAGGACTTAAGCCCTTAGGATTTAAGGCCTTAGGACTTAAGGCCTTAGCACTTAAGGCCTTAGGATTTAAGGCCTTAGCACTTAAGGCCTTAGGATTTAAGGCCTTAGCACTTAAGGCCTTAGGACTTAAGGCCTTAGGATTTAAGGCCTTAGGATTTAAGGCCTTAGCACTTAAGGCCTTAGGATTTAAGGCCTTAGCACTTAAGGCCTTAGGATTTAAGGCCTTAGCACTTAAGGCCTTAGGGCTTAAGGCCTTAGGATTTAAGGCCTTAGGATTTAAGGCCTTCAGTTTTAAGTCCTTAGGATTTAAGGCCTTAGCACTTAAGGCCTTAGGATTTAAGGCCTTAGCATTTAAGGCCTTAGCACTTAAGGCCTTAGGATTTAAGGCCTTAGGATTTAAGGGCTTAGGACTTAAGCCCTTAGGACTTAAGCCCTTAGGATTTAAGGCCTTAGGACTTAAACCCTTAGGACTTAAGCCCTTAGGATTTAAACCCTTAGGACTTTTGCCCTAAGGAGTTAAGCCCTTAGGACTTAAGCCCTTAGGATTTAAACCCTTAGGACTTTAGCCCTAAGGAGTTAAGCCCTTAGGACTTAAGCCCTTAGGATTTAAACCCTTCGGACTTAAGCCCTTAGGACTTAAGCCCTTAGGATTTAAACCCTGAGGACTTAAACCCTTAAGACTTAAGCCCTAAGGAGTTAAGCCCTTAGGACTTTAGCCCTAAGGAGCTAAGCCCTTAGGACTTAAGCCCTTAGGATTTAAACCCTGAGGACTTAAACCCTTAAGACTTAAGCCCTTAGTATTTAAACCCTTAGGACTTAAGCCCTTAGGACTTAAGCCCTTAGGATTTAAACCCTTAGGACTTAAGCCCTTAGGACTTAAGCCCTTAGGAGTTAAGCCCTAAGGAATTAAGCCCTAAGGAGTTAAGCCCTTAGGACTTAAGCCCTTAGGAGTTAAGCCCTAAGGACTTAAGCCCTAAGGAGTTAAGCCCTTAGGACTTGAGCCCTAAGGAGTTAAGCCCTTAGGACTTAAGCCCTAAGGAGTTAAGCCCATAGGACTTAAGCCCTTAGGATTTAAACCCTGAGGACTTAAACCCTTAAGACTTAAGCCTTTAGGACTTAAGCCCTTAGGAGTTAAGGCCTTAGGACTTAAGGCCTTAGCAGTTAAGGCCTTAGGATTTAAGGCCTTAGCACTTAAGGCCTTAGGATTTAAGGCCTTAGCATTTAAGGCCTTAGGATTTAAGGCCTTAGCATTTAAGGCCTTAGCACTTAAGGCCTTAGGATTTAAGGCCTGAGCACTTAAGGCCTTAGGATTTAAGGCCTTAGCATTTAAGGCCTTAGCACTTAAGGCCTTAGGATTTAAGGCCTTCGGTTTTAAGTCCTTAGGATTTAAGGCCTTAGGATTTAAGGCCTTAGCATTTAAGGCCTTAGCACTTAAGGCCTTAGGATTTAAGGCCTTAGGATTTAAGGGCTTAGCATTTAAGGCCTTAGGATTTAAGGCCTTAGCATTTAAGGCCTTAGCACTTAAGGCCTTAGGATTTAAGGCCTGAGCACTTAAGGCCTTAGGATTTAAGGCCTTAGCATTTAAGGCCTTAGCACTTAAGGCCTTAGGATTTAAGGCCTTCGGTTTTAAGTCCTTAGGATTTAAGGCCTTAGGATTTAAGGCCTTAGCATTTAAGGCCTTAGCACTTAAGCCCTTAGGATTTAAGGCCTTAGGACTTAAACCCTTAGGACTTAAGCCCTTAGGATTTAAACCCTTAGGACTTTAGCCCTAAGGAGTTAAGCCCTTAGGACTTAAGCCCTTAGGATTTAAACCCTTAGGACTTTAGCCCTAAGGAGTTAAGCCCTTAGGACTTAAGCCCTTAGGATTTAAACCCTTCGGACTTAAGCCCTTAGGACTTAAGCCCTTAGGATTTAAACCCTGAGGACTTAAACCCTTAAGACTTAAGCCCTAAGGAGTTAAGCCCTTAGGACTTAAGCCCTAAGGAGCTAAGCCCTTAGGACTTAAGCCCTTAGGATTTAAACCCTGAGGACTTAAACCCTTAAGACTTAAGCCCTTAGGATTTAAACCCTTAGGACTTAAGCCCTTAGGACTTAAGCCCTTAGGATTTAAACCCTTAGGACTTAAACCCTTCGGACTTAAGCCCTAAGGAGTTAAGCCCTAAGGAATTAAGCCCTAAGGAGTTAAGCCCTTAGGACTTAAGCCCTTAGGATTTAAACCCTTAGGACTTAAGCCCTTAGGACTTAAGCCCTTAGGATTTAAGGCCTTAGGACTTAAACCCTTCGGACTTAAGCCCTAAGGAGTTAAGCCCTAAGGAAGTAAGCCCTAAGGAGTTAAGCCCTTAGGACTTAAGCCCTTAGGACTTAAGCCCTAAGGACTTAAGCCCTAAGGAGTTAAGCCCTTAGGACTTGAGCCCTAAGGAGTTAAGCCCTAAGGACTTAAGCCCTAAGGAGTTAAGCCCTTAGGACTTAAGCCCTAAGGAGTTAAGCCCTTGGGACTTAAGCCCTTAGGATTTAAACCCTGAGGACTTAAACCCTTAAGACTTAAGCCCTTAGGATTTAAACACTTAGGACTTAAGCCCTTAGGACTTAAGCCCTTAGGATTTAAGGCCTTAGGACTTAAACCCTTAGGACTTAAGCCCTAAGGAGTTAAGCCCTAAGGAATTAAGCCCTAAGGAGTTAAGCCCTTAGGACTTAAGCCCTAAGGAGCTAAACCCTTAGGACTTAAGCCCTAAGGAGTGAAGCCCTAAGGAATTAAGCCCTAAGGAGTTAAGCCCTTAGGACTTAAGCCCTAAGGAGCTAAGCCCTTAGGACTTAAGCCCTGAGGAGTTAAGCCCTTAGGACTTAAGCCCTAAGGAGTTAAGCCCTTAGGACTTAAGCCCTAAGGAGTTAAGCCCTTAGGACTTAAGCCCTTAGGATTTAAACCCTGAGGACTTAAACCCTTAAGACTTAAGCCCTTAGGATTTAAACCCTTAGGACTTAAGCCCTTAGGACTTAAGCCCTTAGGATTTAAGGCCTTAGGACTTAAACCCTTAGGACTTAAGCCCTAAGGAGTTAAGCCCTAAGGAATTAAGCCCTAAGGAGTTAAGCCCTTAGGACTTAAGCCCTTAGGAGTTAAGCCCTAAGGACTTAAGCCCTAAGGAGTTAAGCCCTTAGGACTTGAGCCCTAAGGAGTTAAGCCCTTAGGACTTAAGCCCTAAGGAGTTAAGCCCTTAGGACTTAAGCCCTAAGGAGTTAAGCCCATAGGACTTAAGCCCTTAGGATTTAAACCCTGAGGACTTAAACCCTTAAGACTTAAGCCTTTAGGACTTAAGGCCTTAGGAGTTAAGGCCTTAGGACTTAAGGCCTTAGCAGTTAAGGCCTTAGGATTTAAGGCCTTAGCACTTAAGGACTTAGGATTTAAGGCCTTAGGTTTTAAGTCCTTTAGGATTTAAGGCCTTAGCACTTAAGGCCTTAGGATTTAAGGCCTTAGCATTTAAGGCCTTAGGATTTAAGGCCTTAGCATTTAAGGCCTTAGGATTTAAGGCCTTAGCATTTAAGGCCTTAGCACTTAAGGCCTTAGGATTTAAGGCCTGAGCACTTAAGGCCTTAGGATTTAAGGCCTTAGCATTTAAGGCCTTAGCACTTAAGGCCTTAGGATTTAAGGCCTTCGGTTTTAAGTCCTTAGGATTTAAGGCCTTAGCACTTAAGGCCTTAGGATTTAAGGCCTTAGCATTTAAGGCCTTAGCACTTAAGGCCTTAGGATTTAAGGCCTTAGGATTTAAGGGCTTAGGACTTAAGCCCTTAGGACTTAAGCCCTTAGGATTTAAGGCCTTAGGACTTAAACCCTTAGGACTTAAGCCCTTAGGATTTAAACCCTTAGGACTTTAGCCCTAAGGAGTTAAGCCCTTAGGACTTAAGCCCTTAGGATTTAAACCCTTAGGACTTTAGCCCTAAGGAGTTAAGCCCTTAGGACTTAAGCCCTTAGGATTTAAACCCTTCGGACTTAAGCCCTTAGGACTTAAGCCCTTAGGATTTAAACCCTGAGGACTTAAACCTTTAAGACTTAAGCCCTTAGGATTTAAACCCTTAGGACTTAAGCCCTTAGGACTTAAGCCCTTAGGATTTAAACCCTTAGGACTTAAGCCCTTAGGACTTAAGCCCTTAGGATTTAAGGCCTTAGGACTTAAACCCTTCGGACTTAAGCCCTAAGGAGTTAAGCCCTAAGGAATTAAGCCCTAAGGAGTTAAGCCCTTAGGACTTAAGCCCTTAGGATTTAAACCCTTAGGACTTAAGCCCTTAGGACTTAAGCCCTTAGGATTTAAGGCCTTAGGACTTAAACCCTTCGGACTTAAGCCCTAAGGAGTTAAGCCCTAAGGAAGTAAGCCCTAAGGAGTTAAGCCCTTAGGACTTAAGCCCTTAGGACTTAAGCCCTAAGGACTTAAGCCCTAAGGAGTTAAGCCCTTAGGACTTGAGCCCTAAGGAGTTAAGCCCTAAGGACTTAAGCCCTAAGGAGTTAAGCCCTTAGGACTTAAGCCCTAAGGAGTTAAGCCCTTGGGACTTAAGCCCTTAGGATTTAAACCCTGAGGACTTAAACCCTTAAGACTTAAGCCCTTAGGATTTAAACACTTAGGACTTAAGCCCTTAGGACTTAAGCCCTTAGGATTTAAGGCCTTAGGACTTAAACCCTTAGGACTTAAGCCCTAAGGAGTTAAGCCCTAAGGAATTAAGCCCTAAGGAGTTAAGCCCTTAGGACTTAAGCCCTAAGGAGCTAAACCCTTAGGACTTAAGCCCTAAGGAGTGAAGCCCTAAGGAATTAAGCCCTAAGGAGTTAAGCCCTTAGGACTTAAGCCCTAAGGAGCTAAGCCCGTAGGACTTAAGCCCTAAGGAGTTAAGCCCTTAGGACTTAAGCCCTAAGGAGTTAAGCCCTTAGGACTTAAGCCCTAAGGAGTTAAGCCCTTAGGACTTAAGCCCTTAGGATTTAAACCCTGAGGACTTAAACCCTTAAGACTTAAGCCCTTAGGATTTAAACCCTTAGGACTTAAGCCCTTAGGACTTAAGCCCTTAGGATTTAAGGCCTTAGGACTTAAACCCTTAGGACTTAAGCCCTAAGGAGTTAAGCCCTAAGGAATTAAGCCCTAAGGAGTTAAGCCCTTAGGACTTAAGCCCTTAGGAGTTAAGCCCTAAGGACTTAAGCCCTAAGGAGTTAAGCCCTTAGGACTTGAGCCCTAAGGAGTTAAGCCCTTAGGACTTAAGGCCTAAGGAGTTAAGCCCTTAGGACTTAAGCCCTAAGGAGTTAAGCCCTAAGGAATTAAGCCCTAAGGAGTTAAGCCCTTAGGACTTGAGCCCTAAGGAGTTAAGCCCTTAGGACTTAAGCCCTAAGGAGTTAAGCCCTTAGGACTTAAGCCCTAAGGAGTTAAGCCCATAGGACTTAAGCCCTTAGGATTTAAACCCTGAGGACTTAAACCCTTAAGACTTAAGCCTTTAGGACTTAAGCCCTTAGGAGTTAAGGCCTTAGGACTTAAGGCCTTAGCAGTTAAGGCCTTAGGATTTAAGGCCTTAGCACTTAAGGCCTTAGGATTTAAGGCCTTAGCATTTAAGGCCTTAGGATTTAAGGCCTTAGCATTTAAGGCCTTAGGATTTAAGGCCTTAGCATTTAAGGCCTTAGCACTTAAGGCCTTAGGATTTAAGGCCTGAGCACTTAAGGCCTTAGGATTTAAGGCCTTAGCATTTAAGGCCTTAGCACTTAAGGCCTTAGGATTTAAGGCCTTCGGTTTTAAGTCCTTAGGATTTAAGGCCTTAGGATTTAAGGCCTTAGCATTTAAGGCCTTAGCACTTAAGGCCTTAGGATTTAAGGCCTTAGGATTTAAGGGCTTAGGACTTAAGCCCTTAGGACTTAAGCCCTTAGGATTTAAGGCCTTAGGACTTAAACCCTTAGGACTTAAGCCCTTAGGATTTAAACCCTTAGGACTTTAGCCCTAAGGAGTTAAGCCCTTAGGACTTAAGCCCTTAGGATTTAAACCCTTAGGACTTTAGCCCTAAGGAGTTAAGCCCTTAGGACTTAAGCCCTTAGGATTTAAACCCTTCGGACTTAAGCCCTTAGGACTTAAGCCCTTAGGATTTAAGGCCTTAGGACTTAAGGCCTTAGCACTTAAGGCCTTAGGATTTAAGGCCTTCGCACTTAAGGCCTTAGGATTTAAGGCCTTAGCACTTAAGGCCTTAGGACTTAAGGCCTTAGGATTTAAGGCCTTAGGATTTAAGGCCTTAGCACTTAAGGCCTTAGGATTTAAGGCCTTAGCACTTAAGGCCTTAGGATTTAAGGCCTTAGCACTTAAGGCCTTAGGGCTTAAGGCCTTAGGATTTAAGGCCTTAGGATTTAAGGCCTTCGGTTTTAAGTCCTTAGGATTTAAGGCCTTAGCACTTAAGGCCTTAGGATTTAAGGCCTTAGCATTTAAGGCCTTAGCACTTAAGGCCTTAGGATTTAAGGCCTTAGGATTTAAGGGCTTAGGACTTAAGCCCTTAGGACTTAAGCCCTTAGGATTTAAGGCCTTAGGACTTAAACCCTTAGGACTTAAGCCCTTAGGATTTAAACCCTTAGGACTTTAGCCCTAAGGAGTTAAGCCCTTAGGACTTAAGCCCTTAGGATTTAAACCCTTAGGACTTTAGCCCTAAGGAGTTAAGCCCTTAGGACTTAAGCCCTTAGGATTTAAACCCTTCGGACTTAAGCCCTTAGGACTTAAGCCCTTAGGATTTAAACCCTGAGGACTTAAACCCTTAAGACTTAAGCCCTAAGGAGTTAAGCCCTTAGGACTTTAGCCCTAAGGAGCTAAGCCCTTAGGACTTAAGCCCTTAGGATTTAAACCCTGAGGACTTAAACCCTTAAGACTTAAGCCCTTAGTATTTAAACCCTTAGGACTTAAGCCCTTAGGACTTAAGCCCTTAGGATTTAAACCCTTAGGACTTAAGCCCTTAGGACTTAAGCCCTTAGGAGTTAAGCCCTAAGGAATTAAGCCCTAAGGAGTTAAGCCCTTAGGACTTAAGCCCTTAGGAGTTAAGCCCTAAGGACTTAAGCCCTAAGGATTTAAGCCCTTAGGACTTGAGCCCTAAGGAGTTAAGCCCTTAGGACTTAAGCCCTAAGGAGTTAAGCCCTTAGGACTTAAGCCCTAAGGAGTTAAGCCCATAGGACTTAAGCCCTTAGGATTTAAACCCTGAGGACTTAAACCCTTAAGACTTAAGCCTTTAGGACTTAAGCCCTTAGGAGTTAAGGCCTTAGGACTTAAGGCCTTAGCAGTTAAGGCCTTAGGATTTAAGGCCTTAGCACTTAAGGCCTTAGGATTTAAGGCCTTAGCATTTAAGGCCTTAGGATTTAAGGCCTTAGCATTTAAGGCCTTAGCACTTAAGGCCTTAGGATTTAAGGCCTGAGCACTTAAGGCCTTAGGATTTAAGGCCTTAGCATTTAAGGCCTTAGCACTTAAGGCCTTAGGATTTAAGGCCTTCGGTTTTAAGTCCTTAGGATTTAAGGCCTTAGGATTTAAGGCCTTAGCATTTAAGGCCTTAGCACTTAAGGCCTTAGGATTTAAGGCCTTAGGATTTAAGGGCTTAGGACTTAAGCCCTTAGGACTTAAGCCCTTAGGATTTAAGGCCTTAGGACTTAAACCCTTAGGACTTAAGCCCTTAGGATTTAAACCCTTAGGACTTTAGCCCTAAGGAGTTAAGCCCTTAGGACTTAAGCCCTTAGGATTTAAACCCTTAGGACTTTAGCCCTAAGGAGTTAAGCCCTTAGGACTTAAGCCCTTAGGATTTAAACCCTTCGGACTTAAGCCCTTAGGACTTAAGCCCTTAGGATTTAAGGCCTTAGGACTTAAGGCCTTAGCACTTAAGGCCTTAGGATTTAAGGCCTTCGCACTTAAGGCCTTAGGATTTAAGGCCTTAGCACTTAAGGCCTTAGGACTTAAGGCCTTAGGATTTAAGGCCTTAGGATTTAAGGCCTTAGCACTTAAGGCCTTAGGATTTAAGGCCTTAGCACTTAAGGCCTTAGGATTTAAGGCCTTAGCACTTAAGGCCTTAGGGCTTAAGGCCTTAGGATTTAAGGCCTTAGGATTTAAGGCCTTCGGTTTTAAGTCCTTAGGATTTAAGGCCTTAGCACTTAAGGCCTTAGGATTTAAGGCCTTAGCATTTAAGGCCTTAGCACTTAAGGCCTTAGGATTTAAGGCCTTAGGATTTAAGGGCTTAGGACTTAAGCCCTTAGGACTTAAGCCCTTAGGATTTAAGGCCTTAGGACTTAAACCCTTAGGACTTAAGCCCTTAGGATTTAAACCCTTAGGACTTTAGCCCTAAGGAGTTAAGCCCTTAGGACTTAAGCCCTTAGGATTTAAACCCTTAGGACTTTAGCCCTAAGGAGTTAAGCCCTTAGGACTTAAGCCCTTAGGATTTAAACCCTTCGGACTTAAGCCCTTAGGACTTAAGCCCTTAGGATTTAAACCCTGAGGACTTAAACCCTTAAGACTTAAGCCCTAAGGAGTTAAGCCCTTAGGACTTTAGCCCTAAGGAGCTAAGCCCTTAGGACTTAAGCCCTTAGGATTTAAACCCTGAGGACTTAAACCCTTAAGACTTAAGCCCTTAGGATTTAAACCCTTAGGACTTAAGCCCTTAGGACTTAAGCCCTTAGGATTTAAACCCTTAGGACTTAAGCCCTTAGGACTTAAGCCCTTAGGATTTAAGGCCTTAGGACTTAAACCCTTCGGACTTAAGCCCTAAGGAGTTAAGCCCTAAGGAATTAAGCCCTAAGGAGTTAAGCCCTTAGGACTTAAGCCCTTAGGATTTAAACCCTTAGGACTTAAGCCCTTAGGACTTAAGCCCTTAGGATTTAAGGCCTTAGGACTTAAACCCTTCGGACTTAAGCCCTAAGGAGTTAAGCCCTAAGGAAGTAAGCCCTAAGGAGTTAAGCCCTTAGGACTTAAGCCCTTAGGACTTAAGCCCTAAGGACTTAAGCCCTAAGGAGTTAAGCCCTTAGGACTTGAGCCCTAAGGAGTTAAGCCCTAAGGACTTAAGCCCTAAGGAGTTAAGCCCTTAGGACTTAAGCCCTAAGGAGTTAAGCCCTTGGGACTTAAGCCCTTAGGATTTAAACCCTGAGGACTTAAACCCTTAAGACTTAAGCCCTTAGGATTTAAACACTTAGGACTTAAGCCCTTAGGACTTAAGCCCTTAGGATTTAAGGCCTTAGGACTTAAACCCTTAGGACTTAAGCCCTAAGGAGTTAAGCCCTAAGGAATTAAGCCCTAAGGAGTTAAGCCCTTAGGACTTAAGCCCTAAGGAGCTAAACCCTTAGGACTTAAGCCCTAAGGAGTGAAGCCCTAAGGAATTAAGCCCTAAGGAGTTAAGCCCTTAGGACTTAAGCCCTAAGGAGCTAAGCCCTTAGGACTTAAGCCCTAAGGAGTTAAGCCCTTAGGACTTAAGCCCTAAGGAGTTAAGCCCTTAGGACTTAAGCCCTAAGGAGTTAAGCCCTTAGGACTTAAGCCCTTAGGATTTAAACCCTGAGGACTTAAACCCTTAAGACTTAAGCCCTTAGTATTTAAACCCTTAGGACTTAAGCCCTTAGGACTTAAGCCCTTAGGATTTAAGGCCTTAGGACTTAAACCCTTAGGACTTAAGCCCTAAGGAGTTAAGCCCTAAGGAATTAAGCCCTAAGGAGTTAAGCCCTTAGGACTTAAGCCCTTAGGAGTTAAGCCCTAAGGACTTAAGCCCTAAGGAGTTAAGCCCTTAGGACTTGAGCCCTAAGGAGTTAAGCCCTTAGGACTTGAGCCCTAAGGAGTTAAGCCCTTAGGACTTAAGCCCTAAGGAGTTAAGCCCATAGGACTTAAGCCCTTAGGATTTAAACCCTGAGGACTTAAACCCTTAAGACTTAAGCCTTTAGGACTTAAGCCCTTAGGAGTTAAGGCCTTAGGACTTAAGGCCTTAGCAGTTAAGGCCTTAGGATTTAAGGCCTTAGCACTTAAGGACTTAGGATTTAAGGCCTTAGGTTTTAAGTCCTTTAGGATTTAAGGCCTTAGCACTTAAGGCCTTAGGATTTAAGGCCTTAGCATTTAAGGCCTTAGGATTTAAGGCCTTAGCATTTAAGGCCTTAGGATTTAAGGCCTTAGCATTTAAGGCCTTAGCACTTAAGGCCTTAGGATTTAAGGCCTGAGCACTTAAGGCCTTAGGATTTAAGGCCTTAGCATTTAAGGCCTTAGCACTTAAGGCCTTAGGATTTAAGGCCTTCGGTTTTAAGTCCTTAGGATTTAAGGCCTTAGGATTTAAGGCCTTAGCATTTAAGGCCTTAGCACTTAAGGCCTTAGGATTTAAGGCCTTAGGATTTAAGGGCTTAGGACTTAAGCCCTTAGGACTTAAGCCCTTAGGATTTAAGGCCTTAGGACTTAAACCCTTAGGACTTAAGCCCTTAGGATTTAAACCCTTAGGACTTTAGCCCTAAGGAGTTAAGCCCTTAGGACTTAAGCCCTTAGGATTTAAACCCTTAGGACTTTAGCCCTAAGGAGTTAAGCCCTTAGGACTTAAGCCCTTAGGATTTAAACCCTTCGGACTTAAGCCCTTAGGACTTAAGCCCTTAGGATTTAAGGCCTTAGGACTTAAGGCCTTAGCACTTAAGGCCTTAGGATTTAAGGCCTTCGCACTTAAGGCCTTAGGATTTAAGGCCTTAGCACTTAAGGCCTTAGGACTTAAGGCCTTAGGATTTAAGGCCTTAGGATTTAAGGCCTTAGCACTTAAGGCCTTAGGATTTAAGGCCTTAGCACTTAAGGCCTTAGGATTTAAGGCCTTAGCACTTAAGGCCTTAGGGCTTAAGGCCTTAGGATTTAAGGCCTTAGGATTTAAGGCCTTCGGTTTTAAGTCCTTAGGATTTAAGGCCTTAGCACTTAAGGCCTTAGGATTTAAGGCCTTAGCATTTAAGGCCTTAGCACTTAAGGCCTTAGGATTTAAGGCCTTAGGATTTAAGGGCTTAGGACTTAAGCCCTTAGGACTTAAGCCCTTAGGATTTAAGGCCTTAGGACTTAAACCCTTAGGACTTAAGCCCTTAGGATTTAAACCCTTAGGACTTTAGCCCTAAGGAGTTAAGCCCTTAGGACTTAAGCCCTTAGGATTTAAACCCTTAGGACTTTAGCCCTAAGGAGTTAAGCCCTTAGGACTTAAGCCCTTAGGATTTAAACCCTTCGGACTTAAGCCCTTAGGACTTAAGCCCTTAGGATTTAAACCCTGAGGACTTAAACCCTTAAGACTTAAGCCCTAAGGAGTTAAGCCCTTAGGACTTTAGCCCTAAGGAGCTAAGCCCTTAGGACTTAAGCCCTTAGGATTTAAACCCTGAGGACTTAAACCCTTAAGACTTAAGCCCTTAGGATTTAAACCCTTAGGACTTAAGCCCTTAGGACTTAAGCCCTTAGGATTTAAACCCTTAGGACTTAAGCCCTTAGGACTTAAGCCCTTAGGATTTAAGGCCTTAGGACTTAAACCCTTCGGACTTAAGCCCTAAGGAGTTAAGCCCTAAGGAATTAAGCCCTAAGGAGTTAAGCCCTTAGGACTTAAGCCCTTAGGATTTAAACCCTTAGGACTTAAGCCCTTAGGACTTAAGCCCTTAGGATTTAAGGCCTTAGGACTTAAACCCTTCGGACTTAAGCCCTAAGGAGTTAAGCCCTAAGGAAGTAAGCCCTAAGGAGTTAAGCCCTTAGGACTTAAGCCCTTAGGACTTAAGCCCTAAGGACTTAAGCCCTAAGGAGTTAAGCCCTTAGGACTTGAGCCCTAAGGAGTTAAGCCCTAAGGACTTAAGCCCTAAGGAGTTAAGCCCTTAGGACTTAAGCCCTAAGGAGTTAAGCCCTTGGGACTTAAGCCCTTAGGATTTAAACCCTGAGGACTTAAACCCTTAAGACTTAAGCCCTTAGGATTTAAACACTTAGGACTTAAGCCCTTAGGACTTAAGCCCTTAGGATTTAAGGCCTTAGGACTTAAACCCTTAGGACTTAAGCCCTAAGGAGTTAAGCCCTAAGGAATTAAGCCCTAAGGAGTTAAGCCCTTAGGACTTAAGCCCTAAGGAGCTAAACCCTTAGGACTTAAGCCCTAAGGAGTGAAGCCCTAAGGAATTAAGCCCTAAGGAGTTAAGCCCTTAGGACTTAAGCCCTAAGGAGCTAAGCCCTTAGGACTTAAGCCCTAAGGAGTTAAGCCCTTAGGACTTAAGCCCTAAGGAGTTAAGCCCTTAGGACTTAAGCCCTAAGGAGTTAAGCCCTTAGGACTTAAGCCCTTAGGATTTAAACCCTGAGGACTTAAACCCTTAAGACTTAAGCCCTTAGTATTTAAACCCTTAGGACTTAAGCCCTTAGGACTTAAGCCCTTAGGATTTAAGGCCTTAGGACTTAAACCCTTAGGACTTAAGCCCTAAGGAGTTAAGCCCTAAGGAATTAAGCCCTAAGGAGTTAAGCCCTTAGGACTTAAGCCCTTAGGAGTTAAGCCCTAAGGACTTAAGCCCTAAGGAGTTAAGCCCTTAGGACTTGAGCCCTAAGGAGTTAAGCCCTTAGGACTTAAGCCCTAAGGAGTTAAGCCCTTAGGACTTAAGCCCTAAGGAGTTAAGCCCATAGGACTTAAGCCCTTAGGATTTAAACCCTGAGGACTTAAACCCTTAAGACTTAAGCCTTTAGGACTTAAGCCCTTAGGAGTTAAGGCCTTAGGACTTAAGGCCTTAGCAGTTAAGGCCTTAGGATTTAAGGCCTTAGCACTTAAGGACTTAGGATTTAAGGCCTTAGGTTTTAAGTCCTTTAGGATTTAAGGCCTTAGCACTTAAGGCCTTAGGATTTAAGGCCTTAGCATTTAAGGCCTTAGGATTTAAGGCCTTAGCATTTAAGGCCTTAGGATTTAAGGCCTTAGCATTTAAGGCCTTAGCACTTAAGGCCTTAGGATTTAAGGCCTGAGCACTTAAGGCCTTAGGATTTAAGGCCTTAGCATTTAAGGCCTTAGCACTTAAGGCCTTAGGATTTAAGGCCTTCGGTTTTAAGTCCTTAGGATTTAAGGCCTTAGCACTTAAGGCCTTAGGATTTAAGGCCTTAGCATTTAAGGCCTTAGCACTTAAGGCCTTAGGATTTAAGGCCTTAGGATTTAAGGGCTTAGGACTTAAGCCCTTAGGACTTAAGCCCTTAGGATTTAAGGCCTTAGGACTTAAACCCTTAGGACTTAAGCCCTTAGGATTTAAACCCTTAGGACTTTAGCCCTAAGGAGTTAAGCCCTTAGGACTTAAGCCCTTAGGATTTAAACCCTTAGGACTTTAGCCCTAAGGAGTTAAGCCCTTAGGACTTAAGCCCTTAGGATTTAAACCCTTCGGACTTAAGCCCTTCGGACTTAAGCCCTTAGGATTTAAACCCTGAGGACTTAAACCCTTAAGACTTAAGCCCTAAGGAGTTAAGCCCTTAGGACTTTAGCCCTAAGGAGCTAAGCCCTTAGGACTTAAGCCCTTAGGATTTAAACCCTGAGGACTTAAACCCTTAAGACTTAAGCCCTTAGGATTTAAACCCTTAGGACTTAAGCCCTTAGGACTTAAGCCCTTACGATTTAAACCCTTAGGACTTAAGCCCTTAGGACTTAAGCCCTTAGGATTTAAGGCCTTAGGACTTAAACCCTTCGGACTTAAGCCCTAAGGAGTTAAGCCCTAAGGAAGTAAGCCCTAAGGAGTTAAGCCCTTAGGACATGAGCCCTAAGGAGTTAAGCCCTAAGGACTTAAGCCCTAAGGAGTTAAGCCCTTAGGACTTAAGCCCTAAGGAGTTAAGCCCTTGGGACTTAAGCCCTTAGGATTTAAACCCTGAGGACTTAAACCCTTAAGACTTAAGCCCTTAGGATTTAAACACTTAGGACTTAAGCCCTTAGGACTTAAGCCCTTAGGATTTAAGGCCTTAGGACTTAAACCCTTAGGACTTAAGCCCTAAGGAGTTAAGCCCTAAGGAATTAAGCCCTAAGGAGTTAAGCCCTTAGGACTTAAGCCCTTAGGAGTTAAGCCCTAAGGACTTAAGCCCTAAGGAGTTAAGCCCTTAGGACTTGAGCCCTAAGGAGTTAAGCCCTTAGGACTTAAGCCCTAAGGAGTTAAGCCCTTAGGACTTAAGCCCTAAGGAGTTAAGCCCATAGGACTTAAGCCCTTAGGATTTAAACCCTGAGGACTTAAACCCTTAAGACTTAAGCCTTTAGGACTTAAGCCCTTAGGAGTTAAGGCCTTAGGACTTAAGGCCTTAGCAGTTAAGGCCTTAGGATTTAAGGCCTTAGCACTTAAGGCCTTAGGATTTAAGGCCTTAGCATTTAAGGCCTTAGGATTTAAGGCCTTAGCATTTAAGGCCTTAGCACTTAAGGCCTTAGGATTTAAGGCCTGAGCACTTAAGGCCTTAGGATTTAAGGCCTTAGCATTTAAGGCCTTAGCACTTAAGGCCTTAGGATTTAAGGCCTTCGGTTTTAAGTCCTTAGGATTTAAGGCCTTAGGATTTAAGGCCTTAGCATTTAAGGCCTTAGCACTTAAGGCCTTAGGATTTAAGGCCTTAGGATTTAAGGGCTTAGGACTTAAGCCCTTAGGACTTAAGCCCTTAGGATTTAAGGCCTTAGGACTTAAACCCTTAGGACTTAAGCCCTTAGGATTTAAACCCTTAGGACTTTAGCCCTAAGGAGTTAAGCCCTTAGGACTTAAGCCCTTAGGATTTAAACCCTTCGGACTTAAGCCCTTAGGACTTAAGCCCTTAGGATTTAAGGCCTTAGGACTTAAGGCCTTAGCACTTAAGGCCTTAGGATTTAAGGCCTTAGCACTTAAGGCCTTAGGATTTAAGGCCTTAGCACTTAAGGCCTTAGGACTTAAGGCCTTAGGATTTAAGGCCTTAGGATTTAAGGCCTTAGCACTTAAGGCCTTAGGATTTAAGGCCTTAGCACTTAAGGCCTTAGTATTTAAGGCCTTAGCACTTAAGGCCTTAGGACTTAAGGCCTTAGGATTTAAGGCCTTAGGATTTAAGGCCTTCGGTTTTAAGTCCTTAGGATTTAAGGCCTTAGCACTTAAGGCCTTAGGATTTAAGGCCTTAGCATTTAAGGCCTTAGCACTTAAGGCCTTAGGATTTAAGGCCTTAGGATTTAAGGGCTTAGGACTTAAGCCCTTAGGACTTAAGCCCTTAGGATTTAAGGCCTTAGGACTTAAACCCTTAGGACTTAAGCCCTTAGGATTTAAACCCTTAGGACTTTAGCCCTAAGGAGTTAAGCCCTTAGGACTTAAGCCCTTAGGATTTAAACCCTTAGGACTTTAGCCCTAAGGAGTTAAGCCCTTAGGACTTAAGCCCTTAGGATTTAAACCCTTCGGACTTAAGCCCTTAGGACTTAAGCCCTTAGGATTTAAACCCTGAGGACTTAAACCCTTAAGACTTAAGCCCTAAGGAGTTAAGCCCTTAGGACTTTAGCCCTAAGGAGCTAAGCCCTTAGGACTTAAGCCCTTAGGATTTAAACCCTGAGGACTTAAACCCTTAAGACTTAAGCCCTTAGGATTTAAACCCTTAGGACTTAAGCCCTTAGGACTTAAGCCCTTAGGATTTAAACCCTTAGGACTTAAGCCCTTAGGACTTAAGCCCTTAGGATTTAAGGCCTTAGGACTTAAACCCTTCGGACTTAAGCCCTAAGGAGTTAAGCCCTAAGGAAGTAAGCCCTAAGGAGTTAAGCCCTTAGGACTTAAGCCCTTAGGACTTAAGCCCTAAGGACTTAAGCCCTAAGGAGTTAAGCCCTTAGGACTTGAGCCCTAAGGAGTTAAGCCCTAAGAACTTAAGCCCTAAGGAGTTAAGCCCTTAGGACTTAAGCCCTAAGGAGTTAAGCCCTTGGGACTTAAGCCCTTAGGATTTAAACCCTGAGGACTTAAACCCTTAAGACTTAAGCCCTTAGGATTTAAACACTTAGGACTTAAGCCCTTAGGACTTAAGCCCTTAGGATTTAAGGCCTTAGGACTTAAACCCTTAGGACTTAAGCCCTAAGGAGTTAAGCCCTAAGGAATTAAGCCCTAAGGAGTTAAGCCCTTAGGACTTAAGCCCTAAGGAGCTAAGCCCTTAGGACTTAAGCCCTAAGGAGTTAAGCCCTTAGGACTTAAGCCCTAAGGAGTTAAGCCCTTAGGACTTAAGCCCTTAGGATTTAAACCCTGAGGACTTAAACCCTTAAGACTTAAGCCCTTAGGACTTAAGCCCTTAGGAGTTAAGGCCTTAGGACTTAAGGCCTTAGCAGTTAAGGCCTTAGGAATTAAGGCCTTAGCATTTAAGGCCTTAGGATTTAAGGCCTTAGCATTTAAGGCCTTAGGATTTAAGGCCTTAGCATTTAAGGCCCTAGCACTTAAGGCCTTAGGATTTAAGGCCTGAGCACTTAAGGCCTTAGGATTTAAGGCCTTAGCATTTAAGGCCTTAGCACTTAAGGCCTTAGGATTTAAGGCCTTCGGTTTTAAGTCCTTAGGATTTTAGGCCTTAGGATTTAAGGCCTTAGCATTTAAGGCCTTAGCACTTAAGGCCTTAGCATTTAAGGCCTTAGCATTTAAGGCCTTAGCACTTAAGGCCTTAGGATTTAAGGCCTTAGGATTTAAGGGCTTAGGACTTAAGCCCTTAGGACTTAAGCCCTTAGGATTTAAGGCCTTAGGACTTAAACCCTTAGGACTTAAGCCCTTAGGATTTAAACCCTTAGGACTTTAGCCCTAAGGAGTTAAGCCCTTAGGACTTAAGCCCTTAGGATTTAAACCCTTAGGACTTTAGCCCTAAGGAGTTAAGCCCTTAGGACTTAAGCCCTTAGGATTTAAACCCTTCGGACTTAAGCCCTTAGGACTTAAGCCCTTAGGATTTAAGGCCTTAGGACTTAAGGCCTTAGCACTTAAGGCCTTAGGATTTAAGGCCTTAGCACTTAAGGCCTTAGGACTTAAGGCCTTAGGATTTAAGGCCTTAGGATTTAAGGCCTTAGCACTTAAGGCCTTAGGATTTAAGGCCTTAGCACTTAAGGCCTTAGGACTTAAGGCCTTAGGATTTAAGGCCTTCGGTTTTAAGTCCTTAGGATTTAAGGCCTTAGCACTTAAGGCCTTAGGATTTAAGGCCTTAGCATTTAAGGCCTTAGCACTTAAGGCCTTAGGATTTAAGGCCTTAGGATTTAAGGGCTTAGGACTTAAGCCCTTAGGACTTAAGCCCTTAGGATTTAAGGCCTTAGGACTTAAACCCTTAGGACTTAAGCCCTTAGGATTTAAACCCTTAGGACTTTAGCCCTAAGGAGTTAAGCCCTTAGGACTTAAGCCCTTAGGATTTAAACCCTTAGGACTTTAGCCCTAAGGAGTTAAGCCCTTAGGACTTAAGCCCTTAGGATTTAAACCCTTCGGACTTAAGCCCTTAGGACTTAAGCCCTTAGGATTTAAACCCTGAGGACTTAAACCCTTAAGACTTAAGCCCTAAGGAGTTAAGCCCTTAGGACTTTAGCCCTAAGGAGCTAAGCCCTTAGGACTTAAGCCCTTAGGATTTAAACCCTGAGGACTTAAACCCTTAAGACTTAAGCCCTTAGGATTTAAACCCTTAGGACTTAAGCCCTTAGGACTTAAGCCCTTAGGATTTAAACCCTTAGGACTTAAGCCCTTAGGACTTAAGCCCTTAGGATTTAAGGCCTTAGGACTTAAACCCTTCGGACTTAAGCCCTAAGGAGTTAAGCCCTAAGGAAGTAAGCCCTAAGGAGTTAAGCCCTTAGGACTTGAGCCCTAAGGAGTTAAGCCCTAAGGACTTAAGCCCTAAGGAGTTAAGCCCTTAGGACTTAAGCCCTAAGGAGTTAAGCCCTTGGGACTTAAGCCCTTAGGATTTAAACCCTGAGGACTTAAACCCTTAAGACTTAAGCCCTTAGGATTTAAACACTTAGGACTTAAGCCCTTAGGACTTAAGCCCTTAGGATTTAAGGCCTTAGGACTTAAACCCTTAGGACTTAAGCCCTAAGGAGTTAAGCCCTAAGGAATTAAGCCCTAAGGAGTTAAGCCCTTAGGACTTAAGCCCTAAGGAGCTAAGCCCTTAGGACTTAAGCCCTAAGGAGTTAAGCCCTAAGGAATTAAGCCCTAAGGAGTTAAGCCCTTAGGACTTAAGCCCTTAGGAGTTAAGCCCTAAGGACTTAAGCCCTAAGGAGTTAAGCCCTTAGGACTTGAGCCCTAAGGAGTTAAGCCCTTAGGACTTAAGCCCTAAGGAGTTAAGCCCTTAGGACTTAAGCCCTAAGGAGTTAAGCCCATAGGACTTAAGCCCTTAGGATTTAAACCCTGAGGACTTAAACCCTTAAGACTTAAGCCTTTAGGACTTAAGCCCTTATGAGTTAAGGCCTTAGGACTTAAGGCCTTAGCAGTTAAGGCCTTAGGATTTAAGGCCTTAGCACTTAAGGCCTTAGGATTTAAGGCCTTAGCATTTAAGGCCTTAGGATTTAAGGCCTTAGCATTTAAGGCCTTAGGATTTAAGGCCTTAGCATTTAAGGCCTTAGCACTTAAGGCCTTAGGATTTAAGGCCTGAGCACTTAAGGCCTTAGGATTTAAGGCCTTAGCATTTAAGGCCTTAGCACTTAAGGCCTTAGGATTTAAGGCCTTCGGTTTTAAGTCCTTAGGATTTAAAGCCTTAGGATTTAAGGCCTTAGCATTTAAGGCCTTAGCACTTAAGGCCTTAGGATTTAAGGCCTTAGGATTTAAGGGCTTAGGACTTAAGCCCTTAGGACTTAAGCCCTTAGGATTTAAGGCCTTAGGACTTAAACCCTTAGGACTTAAGCCCTTAGGATTTAAACCCTTAGGACTTTAGCCCTAAGGAGTTAAGCCCTTAGGACTTAAGCCCTTAGGATTTAAACCCTTAGGACTTTAGCCCTAAGGAGTTAAGCCCTTAGGACTTAAGCCCTTAGGATTTAAACCCTTCGGACTTAAGCCCTTAGGACTTAAGCCCTTAGGATTTAAGGCCTTAGGACTTAAGGCCTTAGCACTTAAGGCCTTAGGATTTAAGGCCTTAGCACTTAAGGCCTTAGGACTTAAGGCCTTAGGATTTAAGGCCTTAGGATTTAAGGCCTTAGCACTTAAGGCCTTAGGATTTAAGGCCTTAGCACTTAAGGCCTTAGGATTTAAGGCCTTAGCACTTAAGGCCTTAGGGCTTAAGGCCTTAGGATTTAAGGCCTTAGGATTTAAGGCCTTCGGTTTTAAGTCCTTAGGATTTAAGGCCTTAGCACTTAAGGCCTTAGGATTTAAGGCCTTAGCATTTAAGGCCTTAGCACTTAAGGCCTTAGGATTTAAGGCCTTAGGATTTAAGGGCTTAGGACTTAAGCCCTTAGGACTTAAGCCCTTAGGATTTAAGGCCTTAGGACTTAAACCCTTAGGACTTAAGCCCTTAGGATTTAAACCCTTAGGACTTTAGCCCTAAGGAGTTAAGCCCTTAGGACTTAAGCCCTTAGGATTTAAACCCTTAGGACTTTAGCCCTAAGGAGTTAAGCCCTTAGGACTTAAGCCCTTAGGATTTAAACCCTTCGGACTTAAGCCCTTAGGACTTAAGCCCTTAGGATTTAAACCCTGAGGACTTAAACCCTTAAGACTTAAGCCCTAAGGAGTTAAGCCCTTAGGACTTTAGCCCTTAGGATTTAAACCCTTCGGACTTAAGCCCTTAGGACTTAAGCCCTTAGGATTTAAACCCTGAGGACTTAAACCCTTAAGACTTAAGCCCTAAGGAGTTAAGCCCTTAGGACTTTAGCCCTAAGGAGCTAAGCCCTTAGGACTTAAGCCCTTAGGATTTAAACCCTGAGGACTTAAACCCTTAAGACTTAAGCCCTTAGGATTTAAACCCTTAGGACTTAAGCCCTTAGGACTTATGCCCTTAGGATTTAAACCCTTAGGACTTAAGCCCTTAGGACTTAAGCCCTTAGGATTTAAGGCCTTAGGACTTAAACCCTTCGGACTTAAGCCCTAAGGAGTTAAGCCCTAAGGAATTAAGCCCTAAGGAGTTAAGCCCTTAGGACTTAAGCCCTTAGGATTTAAACCCTTAGGACTTAAGCCCTTAGGACTTAAGCCCTTAGGATTTAAGGCCTTAGGACTTAAACCCTTCGGACTTAAGCCCTAAGGAGTTAAGCCCTAAGGAAGTAAGCCCTAAGGAGTTAAGCCCTTAGGACTTAAGCCCTTAGGACTTAAGCCCTAAGGACTTAAGCCCTAAGGAGTTAAGCCCTTAGGACTTGAGCCCTAAGGAGTTAAGCCCTAAGGACTTAAGCCCTAAGGAGTTAAGCCCTTAGGACTTAAGCCCTAAGGAGTTAAGCCCTTGGGACTTAAGCCCTTAGGATTTAAACCCTGAGGACTTAAACTCTTAAGACTTAAGCCCTTAGGATTTAAACACTTAGGACTTAAGCCCTTAGGACTTAAGCCCTTAGGATTTAAGGCCTTAGGACTTAAACCCTTAGGACTTAAGCCCTAAGGAGTTAAGCCCTAAGGAATTAAGCCCTAAGGAGTTAAGCCCTTAGGACTTAAGCCCTAAGGAGCTAAACCCTTAGGACTTAAGCCCTAAGGAGTGAAGCCCTAAGGAATTAAGCCCTAAGGAGTTAAGCCCTTAGGACTTAAGCCCTAAGGAGCTAAGCCCTTAGGACTTAAGCCCTAAGGAGTTAAGCCCTTAGGACTTAAGCCCTAAGGAGTTAAGCCCTTAGGACTTAAGCCCTAAGGAGTTAAGCCCTTAGGACTTAAGCCCTTAGGATTTAAACCCTGAGGACTTAAACCCTTAAGACTTAAGCCCTTAGTATTTAAACCCTTAGGACTTAAGCCCTTAGGACTTAAGCCCTTAGGATTTAAGGCCTTAGGACTTAAACCCTTAGGACTTAAGCCCTAAGGAGTTAAGCCCTAAGGAATTAAGCCCTAAGGAGTTAAGCCCTTAGGACTTAAGCCCTTAGGAGTTAAGCCCTAAGGACTTAAGCCCTAAGGAGTTAAGCCCTTAGGACTTGAGCCCTAAGGAGTTAAGCCCTTAGGACTTAAGCCCTAAGGAGTTAAGCCCTTAGGACTTAAGCCCTAAGGAGTTAAGCCCATAGGACTTAAGCCCTTAGGATTTAAACCCTGAGGACTTAAACCCTTAAGACTTAAGCCTTTAGGACTTAAGCCCTTAGGAGTTAAGGCCTTAGGACTTAAGGCCTTAGCAGTTAAGGCCTTAGGATTTAAGGCCTTAGCACTTAAGGACTTAGGATTTAAGGCCTTAGGTTTTAAGTCCTTTAGGATTTAAGGCCTTAGCACTTAAGGCCTTAGGATTTAAGGCCTTAGCATTTAAGGCCTTAGGATTTAAGGCCTTTGCATTTAAGGCCTTAGGATTTAAGGCCTTAGCATTTAAGGCCTTAGCACTTAAGGCCTTAGGATTTAAGGCCTGAGCACTTAAGGCCTTAGGATTTAAGGCCTTAGCATTTAAGGCCTTAGCACTTAAGGCCTTAGGATTTAAGGCCTTCGGTTTTAAGTCCTTAGGATTTAAGGCCTTAGCACTTAAGGCCTTAGGATTTAAGGCCTTAGCATTTAAGGCCTTAGCACTTAAGGCCTTAGGATTTAAGGCCTTAGGATTTAAGGGCTTAGGACTTAAGCCCTTAGGACTTAAGCCCTTAGGATTTAAACCCTTAGGACTTTAGCCCTAAGGAGTTAAGCCCTTAGGACTTAAGCCCTTAGGATTTAAACCCTTAGGACTTTAGCCCTAAGGAGTTAAGCCCTTAGGACTTAAGCCCTTAGGATTTAAACCCTTCGGACTTAAGCCCTTAGGACTTAAGCCCTTAGGATTTAAGGCCTTAGGACTTAAGGCCTTAGCACTTAAGGCCTTAGGATTTAAGGCCTTAGCACTTAAGGCCTTAGGATTTAAGGCCTTAGCACTTAAGGCCTTAGGACTTAAGGCCTTAGGATTTAAGGCCTTAGCACTTAAGGCCTTAGGATTTAAGGCCTTAGCACTTAAGGCCTTAGGATTTAAGGCCTTAGCACTTAAGGCCTTAGGACTTAAGGCCTTAGGATTTAAGGCCTTAGGATTTAAGGCCTTCGGTTTTAAGTCCTTAGGATTTAAGGCCTTAGCACTTAAGGCCTTAGGATTTAAGGCCTTAGCATTTAAGGCCTTAGCACTTAAGGCCTTAGGATTTAAGGCCTTAGGATTTAAGGGCTTAGGACTTAAGCCCTTAGGACTTAAGCCCTTAGGATTTAAGGCCTTAGGACTTAAACCCTTAGGACTTAAGCCCTTAGGATTTAAACCCTTAGGACTTTAGCCCTAAGGAGTTAAGCCCTTAGGACTTAAGCCCTTAGGATTTAAACCCTTAGGACTTTAGCCCTAAGGAGTTAAGCCCTTAGGACTTAAGCCCTTAGGATTTAAACCCTTCGGATTTAAGCCCTTAGGACTTAAGCCCTTAGGATTTAAACCCTGAGGACTTAAACCCTTAAGACTTAAGCCCTAAGGAGTTAAGCCCTTAGGACTTTAGCCCTAAGGAGCTAAGCCCTTAGGACTTAAGCCCTTAGGATTTAAACCCTGAGGACTTAAACCCTTAAGACTTAAGCCCTTAGGATTTTAACCCTTAGGACTTAAGCCCTTAGGACTTAAGCCCTTAGGATTTAAACCCTTAGGACTTAAGCCCTTAGGACTTAAGCCCTTAGGATTTAAGGCCTTAGGACTTAAACCCTTCGGACTTAAGCCCTAAGGAGTTAAGCCCTAAGGAAGTAAGCCCTAAGGAGTTAAGCCCTTAGGACTTAAGCCCTTAGGACTTAAGCCCTAAGGACTTAAGCCCTAAGGAGTTAAGCCCTTAGGACTTGAGCCCTAAGGAGTTAAGCCCTAAGGACTTAAGCCCTAAGGATTTAAGCCCTTAGGACTTAAGCCCTAAGGAGTTAAGCCCTTGGGACTTAAGCCCTTAGGATTTAAACCCTGAGGACTTAAACCCTTAAGACTTAAGCCCTTAGTATTTAAACCCTTAGGACTTAAGCCCTTAGGACTTAAGCCCTTAGGATTTAAGGCCTTAGGACTTAAACCCTTAGGACTTAAGCCCTAAGGAGTTAAGCCCTAAGGAATTAAGCCCTAAGGAGTTAAGCCCTTAGGACTTAAGCCCTTAGGAGTTAAGCCCTAAGGACTTAAGCCCTAAGGAGTTAAGCCCTTAGGACTTGAGCCCTAAGGAGTTAAGCCCTTAGGACTTAAGCCCTAAGGAGTTAAGCCCATAGGACTTAAGCCCTTAGGATTTAAACCCTGAGGACTTAAACCCTTAAGACTTAAGCCTTTAGGACTTAAGCCCTTAGGAGTTAAGGCCTTAGGACTTAAGGCCTT
Source organism: Ara ararauna (assembly GCA_028858755.1). Classification (NCBI taxonomy): domain Eukaryota; kingdom Metazoa; phylum Chordata; class Aves; order Psittaciformes; family Psittacidae; genus Ara; species Ara ararauna. The sequence goes on from CM054406.1 coordinate 39,938, forward strand.
AGCAGTTAAGGCCTTAGGATTTAAGGCCTTAGCACTTAAGGCCTTAGGATTTAAGGCCTTAGCATTTAAGGCCTTAGGATTTAAGGCCTTAGCATTTAAGGCCTTAGGATTTAAGGCCTTAGCATTTAAGGCCTTAGCACTTAAGGCCTTAGGATTTAAGGCCTGAGCACTTAAGGCCTTAGGATTTAAGGCCTTAGCATTTAAGGCCTTAGCACTTAAGGCCTTAGGATTTAAGGCCTTCGGTTTTAAGTCCTTAGGATTTAAGGCCTTAGGATTTAAGGCCTTAGCATTTAAGGCCTTAGCACTTAAGGCCTTAGGATTTAAGGCCTTAGGATTTAAGGGCTTAGGACTTAAGCCCTTAGGACTTAAGCCCTTAGGATTTAAGGCCTTAGGACTTAAACCCTTAGGACTTAAGCCCTTAGGATTTAAACCCTTAGGACTTTAGCCCTAAGGAGTTAAGCCCTTAGGACTTAAGCCCTTAGGATTTAAACCCTTAGGACTTTAGCCCTAAGGAGTTAAGCCCTTAGGACTTAAGCCCTTAGGATTTAAACCCTTCGGACTTAAGCCCTTAGGACTTAAGCCCTTAGGATTTAAGGCCTTAGGACTTAAGGCCTTAGCACTTAAGGCCTTAGGATTTAAGGCCTTAGCACTTAAGGCCTTAGGATTTAAGGCCTTAGCACTTAAGGCCTTAGCACTTAAGGCCTTAGGATTTAAGGCCTTAGGATTTAAGGCCTTCGGTTTTAAGTCCTTAGGATTTAAGGCCTTAGCACTTAAGGCCTTAGGATTTAAGGCCTTAGCATTTAAGGCCTTAGCACTTAAGGCCTTAGGATTTAAGGCCTTAGGATTTAAGGGCTTAGGACTTAAGCCCTTAGCACTTAAGCCCTTAGGATTTAAGGCCTTAGGACTTAAACCCTTAGGACTTAAGCCCTTAGGATTTAAACCCTTAGGACTTTAGCCCTAAGGAGTTAAGCCCTTAGGACTTAAGCCCTTAGGATTTAAACCCTTAGGACTTTAGCCCTAAGGAGTTAAGCCCTTAGGACTTAAGCCCTTAGGATTTAAACCCTTCGGACTTAAGCCCTTAGGACTTAAGCCCTTAGGATTTAAACCCTGAGGACTTAAACCCTTAAGACTTAAGCCCTAAGGAGTTAAGCCCTTAGGACTTTAGCCCTAAGGAGCTAAGCCCTTAGGACTTAAGCCCTTAGGATTTAAACCCTGAGGACTTAAACCCTTAAGACTTAAGCCCTTAGGATTTAAACCCTTAGGACTTAAGCCCTTAGGACTTAAGCCCTTAGGATTTAAACCCTTAGGACTTAAGCCCTTAGGACTTAAGCCCTTAGGAGTTAAGCCCTAAGGAATTAAGCCCTAAGGAGTTAAGCCCTTAGGACTTAAGCCCTTAGGAGTTAAGCCCTAAGGACTTAAGCCCTAAGGAGTTAAGCCCTTAGGACTTGAGCCCTAAGGAGTTAAGCCCTTAGGACTTAAGCCCTAAGGAGTTAAGCCCTTAGGACTTAAGCCCTAAGGAGTTAAGCCCATAGGACTTAAGCCCTTAGGATTTAAACCCTGAGGACTTAAACCCTTAAGACTTAAGCCTTTAGGACTTAAGCCCTTAGGAGTTAAGGCCTTAGGACTTAAGGCCTTAGCAGTTAAGGCCTTAGGATTTAAGGCCTTAGCACTTAAGGCCTTAGGATTTAAGGCCTTAGCATTTAAGGCCTTAGCATTTAAGGCCTTAGGATTTAAGGCCTTAGCATTTAAGGCCTTAGCACTTAAGGCCTTAGGATTTAAGGCCTGAGCACTTAAGGCCTTAGGATTTAAGGCCTTAGCATTTAAGGCCTTAGCACTTAAGGCCTTAGGATTTAAGGCCTTCGGTTTTAAGTCCTTAGGATTTAAGGCCTTAGGATTTAAGGCCTTAGCATTTAAGGCCTTAGCACTTAAGGCCTTAGGATTTAAGGCCTTAGGATTTAAGGGCTTAGGACTTAAGCCCTTAGGACTTAAGCCCTTAGGATTTAAGGCCTTAGGACTTAAACCCTTAGGACTTAAGCCCTTAGGATTTAAACCCTTAGGACTTTAGCCCTAAGGAGTTAAGCCCTTAGGACTTAAGCCCTTAGGATTTAAACCCTTAGGACTTTAGCCCTAAGGAGTTAAGCCCTTAGGACTTAAGCCCTTAGGATTTAAACCCTTCGGACTTAAGCCCTTAGGACTTAAGCCCTTAGGATTTAAGGCCTTAGGACTTAAGGCCTTAGCACTTAAGGCCTTAGGATTTAAGGCCTTAGCACTTAAGGCCTTAGGATTTAAGGCCTTAGCACTTAAGGCCTTAGGACTTAAGGCCTTAGGATTTAAGGCCTTAGGATTTAAGGCCTTAGCACTTAAGGCCTTAGGATTTAAGGCCTTAGCACTTAAGGCCTTAGGATTTAAGGCCTTAGCACTTAAGGCCTTAGGGCTTAAGGCCTTAGGATTTAAGGCCTTAGGATTTAAGGCCTTCGGTTTTAAGTCCTTAGGATTTAAGGCCTTAGCACTTAAGGCCTTAGGATTTAAGGCCTTAGCATTTAAGGCCTTAGCACTTAAGGCCTTAGGATTTAAGGCCTTAGGATTTAAGGGCTTAGGACTTAAGCCCTTAGGACTTAAGCCCTTAGGATTTAAGGCCTTAGGACTTAAACCCTTAGGACTTAAGCCCTTAGGATTTAAACCCTTAGGACTTTAGCCCTAAGGAGTTAAGCCCTTAGGACTTAAGCCCTTAGGATTTAAACCCTTAGGACTTTAGCCCTAAGGAGTTAAGCCCTTAGGACTTAAGCCCTTAGGATTTAAACCCTTCGGACTTAAGCCCTTAGGACTTAAGCCCTTAGGATTTAAACCCTGAGGACTTAAACCCTTAAGACTTAAGCCCTAAGGAGTTAAGCCCTTAGGACTTTAGCCCTAAGGAGCTAAGCCCTTAGGACTTAAGCCCTTAGGATTTAAACCCTGAGGACTTAAACCCTTAAGACTTAAGCCCTTAGGATTTTAACCCTTAGGACTTAAGCCCTTAGGACTTAAGCCCTTAGGATTTAAACCCTTAGGACTTAAGCCCTTAGGACTTAAGCCCTTAGGATTTAAGGCCTTAGGACTTAAACCCTTCGGACTTAAGCCCTAAGGAGTTAAGCCCTAAGGAATTAAGCCCTAAGGAGTTAAGCCCTTAGGACTTAAGCCCTTAGGATTTAAACCCTTAGGACTTAAGCCCTTAGGACTTAAGCCCTTAGGATTTAAGGCCTTAGGACTTAAACCCTTCGGACTTAAGCCCTAAGGAGTTAAGCCCTAAGGAAGTAAGCCCTAAGGAGTTAAGCCCTTAGGACTTAAGCCCTTAGGACTTAAGCCCTAAGGACTTAAGCCCTAAGGAGTTAAGCCCTTAGGACTTGAGCCCTAAGGAGTTAAGCCCTAAGGACTTAAGCCCTAAGGAGTTAAGCCCTTAGGACTTAAGCCCTAAGGAGTTAAGCCCTTGGGACTTAAGCCCTTAGGATTTAAACCCTGAGGACTTAAACCCTTAAGACTTAAGCCCTTAGGATTTAAACACTTAGGACTTAAGCCCTTAGGACTTAAGCCCTTAGGATTTAAGGCCTTAGGACTTAAACCCTTAGGACTTAAGCCCTAAGGAGTTAAGCCCTAAGGAATTAAGCCCTAAGGAGTTAAGCCCTTAGGACTTAAGCCCTAAGGAGCTAAACCCTTCGGACTTAAGCCCTAAGGAGTGAAGCCCTAAGGAATTAAGCCCTAAGGAGTTAAGCCCTTAGGACTTAAGCCCTAAGGAGTGAAGCCCTAAGGAATTAAGCCCTAAGGAGTTAAGCCCTTAGGACTTAAGCCCTAAGGAGTTAAGCCCTTAGGACTTAAGCCCTAAGGAGTTAAGCCCTTAGGACTTAAGCCCTAAGGAGTTAAGCCCTTAGGACTTAAGCCCTTAGGATTTAAACCCTGAGGACTTAAACCCTTAAGACTTAAGCCCTTAGTATTTAAACCCTTAGGACTTAAGCCCTTAGGACTTAAGCCCTTAGGATTTAAGGCCTTAGGACTTAAACCCTTAGGACTTAAGCCCTAAGGAGTTAAGCCCTAAGGAATTAAGCCCTAAGGAGTTAAGCCCTTAGGACTTAAGCCCTTAGGAGTTAAGCCCTAAGGACTTAAGCCCTAAGGAGTTAAGCCCTTAGGACTTGAGCCCTAAGGAGTTAAGCCCTTAGGACTTAAGCCCTAAGGAGTTAAGCCCTTAGGACTTAAGCCCTAAGGAGTTAAGCCCATAGGACTTAAGCCCTTAGGATTTAAACCCTGAGGACTTAAACCCTTAAGACTTAAGCCTTTAGGACTTAAGCCCTTAGGAGTTAAGGCCTTAGGACTTAAGGCCTTAGCAGTTAAGGCCTTAGGATTTAAGGCCTTAGCACTTAAGGACTTAGGATTTAAGGCCTTAGGTTTTAAGTCCTTTAGGATTTAAGGCCTTAGCACTTAAGGCCTTAGGATTTAAGGCCTTAGCACTTAAGGCCTTAGGACTTAAGGCCTTAGGATTTAAGGCCTTAGGATTTAAGGCCTTAGCACTTAAGGCCTTAGGATTTAAGGCCTTAGCACTTAAGGCCTTAGGACTTAAGGCCTTAGGATTTAAGGCCTTAGGATTTAAGGCCTTCGGTTTTAAGTCCTTAGGATTTAAGGCCTTAGCACTTAAGGCCTTAGGATTTAAGGCCTTAGCATTTAAGGCCTTAGCACTTAAGGCCTTAGGATTTAAGGCCTTAGGATTTAAGGGCTTAGGACTTAAGCCCTTAGGACTTAAGCCCTTAGGATTTAAGGCCTTAGGACTTAAACCCTTAGGACTTAAGCCCTTAGGATTTAAACCCTTAGGACTTTTGCCCTAAGGAGTTAAGCCCTTAGGACTTAAGCCCTTAGGATTTAAACCCTTAGGACTTTAGCCCTAAGGAGTTAAGCCCTTAGGACTTAAGCCCTTAGGATTTAAACCCTTCGGACTTAAGCCCTTAGGACTTAAGCCCTTAGGATTTAAACCCTGAGGACTTAAACCCTTAAGACTTAAGCCCTAAGGAGTTAAGCCCTTAGGACTTTAGCCCTAAGGAGCTAAGCCCTTAGGACTTAAGCCCTTAGGATTTAAACCCTGAGGACTTAAACCCTTAAGACTTAAGCCCTTAGGATTTAAACCCTTAGGACTTAAGCCCTTAGGACTTAAGCCCTTAGGATTTAAACCCTTAGGACTTAAGCCCTTAGGACTTAAGCCCTTAGGAGTTAAGCCCTAAGGAATTAAGCCCTAAGGAGTTAAGCCCTTAGGACTTAAGCCCTTAGGAGTTAAGCCCTAAGGACTTAAGCCCTAAGGAGTTAAGCCCTTAGGACTTGAGCCCTAAGGAGTTAAGCCCTTAGGACTTAAGCCCTAAGGAGTTAAGCCCATAGGACTTAAGCCCTTAGGATTTAAACCCTGAGGACTTAAACCCTTAAGACTTAAGCCTTTAGGACTTAAGCCCTTAGGAGTTAAGGCCTTAGGACTTAAGGCCTTAGCAGTTAAGGCCTTAGGATTTAAGGCCTTAGCACTTAAGGCCTTAGGATTTAAGGCCTTAGCATTTAAGGCCTTAGCATTTAAGGCCTTAGGATTTAAGGCCTTAGCATTTAAGGCCTTAGCACTTAAGGCCTTAGGATTTAAGGCCTGAGCACTTAAGGCCTTAGGATTTAAGGCCTTAGCATTTAAGGCCTTAGCACTTAAGGCCTTAGGATTTAAGGCCTTCGGTTTTAAGTCCTTAGGATTTAAGGCCTTAGGATTTAAGGCCTTAGCATTTAAGGCCTTAGCACTTAAGGCCTTAGGATTTAAGGCCTTAGGATTTAAGGGCTTAGGACTTAAGCCCTTAGGACTTAAGCCCTTAGGATTTAAGGCCTTAGGACTTAAACCCTTAGGACTTAAGCCCTTAGGATTTAAACCCTTAGGACTTTAGCCCTAAGGAGTTAAGCCCTTAGGACTTAAGCCCTTAGGATTTAAACCCTTAGGACTTTAGCCCTAAGGAGTTAAGCCCTTAGGACTTAAGCCCTTAGGATTTAAACCCTTCGGACTTAAGCCCTTAGGACTTAAGCCCTTAGGATTTAAGGCCTTAGGACTTAAGGCCTTAGCACTTAAGGCCTTAGGATTTAAGGCCTTAGCACTTAAGGCCTTAGGACTTAAGGCCTTAGTATTTAAGGCCTTAGGATTTAAGGCCTTAGCACTTAAGGCCTTAGGATTTAAGGCCTTAGCACTTAAGGCCTTAGGATTTAAGGCCTTAGCACTTAAGGCCTTAGGGCTTAAGGCCTTAGGATTTAAGGCCTTAGGATTTAAGGCCTTCGGTTTTAAGTCCTTAGGATTTAAGGCCTTAGCACTTAAGGCCTTAGGATTTAAGGCCTTAGCATTTAAGGCCTTAGCACTTAAGGCCTTAGGATTTAAGGCCTTAGGATTTAAGGGCTTAGGACTTAAGCCCTTAGGACTTAAGCCCTTAGGATTTAAGGCCTTAGGACTTAAACCCTTAGGACTTAAGCCCTTAGGATTTAAACCCTTAGGACTTTAGCCCTAAGGAGTTAAGCCCTTAGGACTTTAGCCCTAAGGATTTAAGCCCTTAGGACTTAAGCCCTTAGGATTTAAACCCTTAGGACTTTAGCCCTAAGGAGTTAAGCCCTTAGGACTTAAGCCCTTAGGATTTAAACCCTTCGGACTTAAGCCCTTAGGACTTAAGCCCTTAGGATTTAAACCCTGAGGACTTAAACCCTTAAGACTTAAGCCCTAAGGAGTTAAGCCCTTAGGACTTTAGCCCTAAGGAGCTAAGCCCTTAGGACTTAAGCCCTTAGGATTTAAACCCTGAGGACTTAAACCCTTAAGACTTAAGCCCTTAGGATTTAAACCCTTAGGACTTAAGCCCTTAGGACTTAAGCCCTTAGGATTTAAACCCTTAGGACTTAAGCCCTTAGGACTTAAGCCCTTAGGATTTAAGGCCTTAGGACTTAAACCCTTCGGACTTAAGCCCTAAGGAGTTAAGCCCTAAGGAATTAAGCCCTAAGGAGTTAAGCCCTTAGGACTTAAGCCCTTAGGATTTAAACCCTTAGGACTTAAGCCCTTAGGACTTAAGCCCTTAGGATTTAAGGCCTTAGGACTTAAACCCTTCGGACTTAAGCCCTAAGGAGTTAAGCCCTAAGGAAGTAAGCCCTAAGGAGTTAAGCCCTTAGGACTTAAGCCCTTAGGACTTAAGCCCTAAGGACTTAAGCCCTAAGGAGTTAAGCCCTTAGGACTTGAGCCCTAAGGAGTTAAGCCCTAAGGACTTAAGCCCTAAGGAGTTAAGCCCTTAGGACTTAAGCCCTAAGGAGTTAAGCCCTTGGGACTTAAGCCCTTAGGATTTAAACCCTGAGGACTTAAACCCTTAAGACTTAAGCCCTTAGGATTTAAACACTTAGGACTTAAGCCCTTAGGACTTAAGCCCTTAGGATTTAAGGCCTTAGGACTTAAACCCTTAGGACTTAAGCCCTAAGGAGTTAAGCCCTAAGGAATTAAGCCCTAAGGAGTTAAGCCCTTAGGACTTAAGCCCTAAGGAGCTAAACCCTTAGGACTTAAGCCCTAAGGAGTGAAGCCCTAAGGAATTAAGCCCTAAGGAGTTAAGCCCTTAGGACTTAAGCCCTAAGGAGCTAAGCCCTTAGGACTTAAGCCCTAAGGAGTTAAGCCCTTAGGACTTAAGCCCTAAGGAGTTAAGCCCTTAGGACTTAAGCCCTAAGGAGTTAAGCCCTGAGGACTTAAACCCTTAAGACTTAAGCCCTTAGTATTTAAACCCTTAGGACTTAAGCCCTTAGGACTTAAGCCCTTAGGATTTAAGGCCTTAGGACTTAAACCCTTAGGACTTAAGCCCTAAGGAGTTAAGCCCTAAGGAATTAAGCCCTAAGGAGTTAAGCCCTTAGGACTTAAGCCCTTAGGAGTTAAGCCCTAAGGACTTAAGCCCTAAGGAGTTAAGCCCTTAGGACTTGAGCCCTAAGGAGTTAAGCCCTTAGGACTTAAGCCCTAAGGAGTTAAGCCCTTAGGACTTAAGCCCTAAGGAGTTAAGCCCATAGGACTTAAGCCCTTAGGATTTAAACCCTGAGGACTTAAACCCTTAAGACTTAAGCCTTTAGGACTTAAGCCCTTAGGAGTTAAGGCCTTAGGACTTAAGGCCTTAGCAGTTAAGGCCTTAGGATTTAAGGCCTTAGCACTTAAGGACTTAGGATTTAAGGCCTTAGGTTTTAAGTCCTTTAGGATTTAAGGCCTTAGCACTTAAGGCCTTAGGATTTAAGGCCTTAGCATTTAAGGCCTTAGGATTTAAGGCCTTAGCATTTAAGGCCTTAGGATTTAAGGCCTTAGCATTTAAGGCCTTAGCACTTAAGGCCTTAGGATTTAAGGCCTGAGCACTTAAGGCCTTAGGATTTAAGGCCTTAGCATTTAAGGCCTTAGGATTTAAGGCCTTAGGATTTAAGGCCTTCGGTTTTAAGTCCTTAGGATTTAAGGCCTTAGCACTTAAGGCCTTAGGATTTAAGGCCTTAGCATTTAAGGCCTTAGCACTTAAGGCCTTAGGATTTAAGGCCTTAGGATTTAAGGGCTTAGGACTTAAGCCCTTAGGACTTAAGCCCTTAGGATTTAAGGCCTTAGGACTTAAACCCTTAGGACTTAAGCCCTTAGGATTTAAACCCTTAGGACTTTAGCCCTAAGGAGTTAAGCCCTTAGGACTTAAGCCCTTAGGATTTAAACCCTTAGGACTTTAGCCCTAAGGAGTTAAGCCCTTAGGACTTAAGCCCTTAGGATTTAAACCCTTCGGACTTAAGCCCTTAGGACTTAAGCCCTTAGGATTTAAGGCCTTAGGACTTAAGGCCTTAGCACTTAAGGCCTTAGGATTTAAGGCCTTAGCACTTAAGGCCTTAGGATTTAAGGCCTTAGCACTTAAGGCCTTTGGACTTAAGGCCTTAGGATTTAAGGCCTTAGGATTTAAGGCCTTAGCACTTAAGGCCTTAGGATTTAAGGCCTTAGCACTTAAGCCCTTAGGATTTAAACCCTTAGGACTTAAGCCCTTAGGACTTAAGCCCTTAGGATTTAAGGCCTTAGGACTTAAACCCTTCGGACTTAAGCCCTAAGGAGTTAAGCCCTAAGGAAGTAAGCCCTAAGGAGTTAAGCCCTTAGGACATGAGCCCTAAGGAGTTAAGCCCTTGGGACTTAAGCCCTTAGGAGTTAAGCCCTTAGGACTTAAGCCCTAAGGAGTTAAGCCCTTGGGACTTAAGCCCTTAGGATTTAAACCCTGAGGACTTAAACCCTTAAAACTTAAGCCCTTAGGATTTAAACACTTAGGACTTAAGCCCTTAGGACTTAAGCCCTTAGGATTTAAGGCCTTAGGACTTAAACCCTTAGGACTTAAGCCCTAAGGAGTTAAGCCCTAAGGAATTAAGCCCTAAGGAGTTAAGCCCTTAGGACTTAAGCCCTAAGGAGCTAAGCCCTTAGGACTTAAGCCCTAAGGAGTTAAGCCCTTAGGACTTAAGCCCTAAGGAGTTAAGCCCTTAGGACTTAAGCCCTAAGGAGTTAAGCCCTTAGGACTTAAGCCCTTAGGATTTAAACCCTGAGGACTTAAACCCTTAAGACTTAAGCCCTTAGTATTTAAACCCTTAGGACTTAAGCCCTTAGGACTTAAGCCCTTAGGATTTAAGGCCTTAGGACTTAAACCCTTAGGACTTAAGCTCTAAGGAGTTAAGCCCTAAGGAATTAAGCCCTAAGGAGTTAAGCCCTTAGGACTTAAGCCCTTAGGAGTTAAGCCCTAAGGACTTAAGCCCTAAGGAGTTAAGCCCTTAGGACTTGAGCCCTAAGGAGTTAAGCCCTTAGGACTTAAGCCCTAAGGAGTTAAGCCCTTAGGACTTAAGCCCTAAGGAGTTAAGCCCATAGGACTTAAGCCCTTAGGATTTAAACCCTGAGGACTTAAACCCTTAAGACTTAAGCCTTTAGGACTTAAGCCCTTAGGAGTTAAGGCCTTAGGACTTAAGGCCTGAGCACTTAAGGCCTTAGGATTTAAGGCCTTAGCACTTAAGGCCTTAGGATTTAAGGCCTTAGCATTTAAGGCCTTAGGATTTAAGGCCTTAGCATTTAAGGCCTTAGGATTTAAGGCCTTAGCATTTAAGGCCTTAGCACTTAAGGCCTTAGGATTTAAGGCCTGAGCACTTAAGGCCTTAGGATTTAAGGCCTTAGCATTTAAGGCCTTAGCACTTAAGGCCTTAGGATTTAAGGCCTTCGGTTTTAAGTCCTTAGGATTTAAGGCCTTAGGATTTAAGGCCTTAGCATTTAAGGCCTTAGCACTTAAGGCCTTAGGATTTAAGGCCTTAGGATTTAAGGGCTTAGGACTTAAGCCCTTAGGACTTAAGCCCTTAGGATTTAAGGCCTTAGGACTTAAACCCTTAGGACTTAAGCCCTTAGGATTTAAACCCTTAGGACTTTAGCCCTAAGGAGTTAAGCCCTTAGGACTTAAGCCCTTAGGATTTAAACCCTTAGGACTTTAGCCCTAAGGAGTTAAGCCCTTAGGACTTAAGCCCTTAGGATTTAAACCCTTCGGACTTAAGCCCTTAGGACTTAAGCCCTTAGGATTTAAGGCCTTAGGACTTAAGGCCTTAGCACTTAAGGCCTTAGGATTTAAGGCCTTAGCACTTAAGGCCTTAGGATTTAAGGCCTTAGCACTTAAGGCCTTAGGACTTAAGGCCTTAGGATTTAAGGCCTTAGGATTTAAGGCCTTAGCACTTAAGGCCTTAGGATTTAAGGCCTTAGCACTTAAGGCCTTAGGATTTAAGGCCTTAGCACTTAAGGCCTTAGGGCTTAAGGCCTTAGGATTTAAGGCCTTAGGATTTAAGGCCTTCAGTTTTAAGTCCTTAGGATTTAAGGCCTTAGCACTTAAGGCCTTAGGATTTAAGGCCTTAGCATTTAAGGCCTTAGCACTTAAGGCCTTAGGATTTAAGGCCTTAGGATTTAAGGGCTTAGGACTTAAGCCCTTAGGACTTAAGCCCTTAGGATTTAAGGCCTTAGGACTTAAACCCTTAGGACTTAAGTCCTTAGGATTTAAACCCTTAGGACTTTTGCCCTAAGGAGTTAAGCCCTTAGGACTTAAGCCCTTAGGATTTAAACCCTTAGGACTTTAGCCCTAAGGAGTTAAGCCCTTAGGACTTAAGCCCTTAGGATTTAAACCCTTCGGACTTAAGCCCTTAGGACTTAAGCCCTTAGGATTTAAACCCTGAGGACTTAAACCCTTAAGACTTAAGCCCTAAGGAGTTAAGCCCTTAGGACTTTAGCCCTAAGGAGCTAAGCCCTTAGGACTTAAGCCCTTAGGATTTAAACCCTGAGGACTTAAACCCTTAAGACTTAAGCCCTTAGTATTTAAACCCTTAGGACTTAAGCCCTTAGGACTTAAGCCCTTAGGATTTAAACCCTTAGGACTTAAGCCCTTAGGACTTAAGCCCTTAGGAGTTAAGCCCTAAGGAATTAAGCCCTAAGGAGTTAAGCCCTTAGGACTTAAGCCCTTAGGAGTTAAGCCCTAAGGACTTAAGCCCTAAGGAGTTAAGCCCTTAGGACTTGAGCCCTAAGGAGTTAAGCCCTTAGGACTTAAGCCCTAAGGAGTTAAGCCCTTAGGACTTAAGCCCTAAGGAGTTAAGCCCATAGGACTTAAGCCCTTAGGATTTAAACCCTGAGGACTTAAACCCTTAAGACTTAAGCCTTTAGGACTTAAGCCCTTAGGATTTAAGGCCTTAGGACTTAAGGCCTTAGCAGTTAAGGCCTTAGGATTTAAGGCCTTAGCACTTAAGGCCTTAGGATTTAAGGCCTTAGCATTTAAGGCCTTAGGATTTAAGGCCTTAGCATTTAAGGCCTTAGGATTTAAGGCCTTAGCATTTAAGGCCTTAGCACTTAAGGCCTTAGGATTTAAGGCCTGAGCACTTAAGGCCTTAGGATTTAAGGCCTTAGCATTTAAGGCCTTAGCACTTAAGGCCTTAGGATTTAAGGCCTTCGGTTTTAAGTCCTTAGGATTTAAGGCCTTAGGATTTAAGGCCTTAGCATTTAAGGCCTTAGCACTTAAGGCCTTAGGATTTAAGGCCTTAGGATTTAAGGGCTTAGCATTTAAGGCCTTAGGATTTAAGGCCTTAGCATTTAAGGCCTTAGCACTTAAGGCCTTAGGATTTAAGGCCTGAGCACTTAAGGCCTTAGGATTTAAGGCCTTAGCATTTAAGGCCTTAGCACTTAAGGCCTTAGGATTTAAGGCCTTCGGTTTTAAGTCCTTAGGATTTAAGGCCTTAGGATTTAAGGCCTTAGCATTTAAGGCCTTAGCACTTAAGCCCTTAGGATTTAAGGCCTTAGGACTTAAACCCTTAGGACTTAAGCCCTTAGGATTTAAACCCTTAGGACTTTAGCCCTAAGGAGTTAAGCCCTTAGGACTTAAGCCCTTAGGATTTAAACCCTTAGGACTTTAGCCCTAAGGAGTTAAGCCCTTAGGACTTAAGCCCTTAGGATTTAAACCCTTCGGACTTAAGCCCTTAGGACTTAAGCCCTTAGGATTTAAACCCTGAGGACTTAAACCCTTAAGACTTAAGCCCTAAGGAGTTAAGCCCTTAGGACTTTAGCCCTAAGGAGCTAAGCCCTTAGGACTTAAGTCCTTAGGATTTAAACCCTGAGGACTTAAACCCTTAAGACTTAAGCCCTTAGGATTTAAACCCTTAGGACTTAAGCCCTTAGGACTTAAGCCCTTAGGATTTAAACCCTTAGGACTTAAGCCCTTAGGACTTAAGCCCTTAGGATTTAAGGCCTTAGGACTTAAACCCTTCGGACTTAAGCCCTAAGGAGTTAAGCCCTAAGGAATTAAGCCCTAAGGAGTTAAGCCCTTAGGACTTAAGCCCTTAGGATTTAAACCCTTAGGACTTAAGCCCTTAGGACTTAAGCCCTTAGGATTTAAGGCCTTAGGACTTAAACCCTTCGGACTTAAGCCCTAAGGAGTTAAGCCCTAAGGAAGTAAGCCCTTAGGACTTAAGCCCTAAGGACTTAAGCCCTAAGGAGTTAAGCCCTTAGGACTTGAGCCCTAAGGTGTTAAGCCCTAAGGACTTAAGCCCTAAGGAGTTAAGCCCTTAGGACTTAAGCCCTAAGGAGTTAAGCCCTTGGGACTTAAGCCCTTAGGATTTAAACCCTGAGGACTTAAACCCTTAAGACTTAAGCCCTTAGGATTTAAACACTTAGGACTTAAGCCCTTAGGACTTAAGCCCTTAGGATTTAAGGCCTTAGGACTTAAACCCTTAGGACTTAAGCCCTAAGGAGTTAAGCCCTAAGGAATTAAGCCCTAAGGAGTTAAGCCCTTAGGACTTAAGCCCTAAGGAGCTAAACCCTTAGGACTTAAGCCCTAAGGAGTGAAGCCCTAAGGAATTAAGCCCTAAGGAGTTAAGCCCTTAGGACTTAAGCCCTAAGGAGCTAAGCCCTTAGGACTTAAGCCCTAAGGAGTTAAGCCCTTAGGACTTAAGCCCTAAGGAGTTAAGCCCTTAGGACTTAAGCCCTTAGGATTTAAACCCTGAGGACTTAAACCCTTAAGACTTAAGCCCTTAGGATTTAAACCCTTAGGACTTAAGCCCTTAGGACTTAAGCCCTTAGGATTTAAGGCCTTAGGACTTAAACCCTTAGGACTTAAGCCCTAAGGAGTTAAGCCCTAAGGAATTAAGCCCTAAGGAGTTAAGCCCTTAGGACTTAAGCCCTTAGGAGTTAAGCCCTAAGGACTTAAGCCCTAAGGAGTTAAGCCCTTAGGACTTGAGCCCTAAGGAGTTAAGCCCTTAGGACTTAAGCCCTAAGGAGTTAAGCCCTTAGGACTTAAGCCCTAAGGAGTTAAGCCCATAGGACTTAAGCCCTTAGGATTTAAACCCTGAGGACTTAAACCCTTAAGACTTAAGCCTTTAGGACTTAAGCCCTTAGGAGTTAAGGCCTTAGGACTTAAGGCCTTAGCAGTTAAGGCCTTAGGATTTAAGGCCTTAGCACTTAAGGACTTAGGATTTAAGGCCTTAGGTTTTAAGTCCTTTAGGATTTAAGGCCTTAGCACTTAAGGCCTTAGGATTTAAGGCCTTAGCATTTAAGGCCTTAGGATTTAAGGCCTTAGCATTTAAGGCCTTAGGATTTAAGGCCTTAGCATTTAAGGCCTTAGCACTTAAGGCCTTAGGATTTAAGGCCTGAGCACTTAAGGCCTTAGGATTTAAGGCCTTAGCATTTAAGGCCTTAGCACTTAAGGCCTTAGGATTTAAGGCCTTCGGTTTTAAGTCCTTAGGATTTAAGGCCTTAGCACTTAAGGCCTTAGGATTTAAGGCCTTAGCATTTAAGGCCTTAGCACTTAAGGCCTTAGGATTTAAGGCCTTAGGATTTAAGGGCTTAGGACTTAAGCCCTTAGGACTTAAGCCCTTAGGATTTAAGGCCTTAGGACTTAAACCCTTAGGACTTAAGCCCTTAGGATTTAAACCCTTAGGACTTTAGCCCTAAGGAGTTAAGCCCTTAGGACTTAAGCCCTTAGGATTTAAACCCTTAGGACTTTAGCCCTAAGGAGTTAAGCCCTTAGGACTTAAGCCCTTAGGATTTAAACACTTCGGACTTAAGCCCTTAGGACTTAAGCCCTTAGTATTTAAGGCCTTAGGACTTAAGGCCTTAGCACTTAAGGCCTTAGGATTTAAGGCCTTAGCACTTAAGGCCTTAGGATTTAAGGCCTTAGCACTTAAGGCCTTAGGACTTAAGGCCTTAGGATTTAAGGCCTTAGGATTTAAGGCCTTAGCACTTAAGGCCTTAGGATTTAAGGCCTTAGCACTTAAGGCCTTAGGATTTAAGGCCTTAGCACTTAAGGCCTTAGGACTTAAGGCCTTAGGATTTAAGGCCTTAGGATTTAAGGCCTTCGGTTTTAAGTCCTTAGGATTTAAGGCCTTAGCACTTAAGGCCTTAGGATTTAAGGCCTTAGCATTTAAGGCCTTAGCACTTAAGGCCTTAGGATTTAAGGCCTTAGGATTTAAGGGCTTAGGACTTAAGCCCTTAGGACTTAAGCCCTTAGGATTTAAGGCCTTAGGACTTAAACCCTTAGGACTTAAGCCCTTAGGATTTAAACCCTTAGGACTTTTGCCCTAAGGAGTTAAGCCCTTAGGACTTAAGCCCTTAGGATTTAAACCCTTAGGACTTTAGCCCTAAGGAGTTAAGCCCTTAGGACTTAAGCCCTTAGGATTTAAACCCTTCGGACTTAAGCCCTTAGGACTTAAGCCCTTAGGATTTAAACCCTGAGGACTTAAACCCTTAAGACTTAAGCCCTAAGGAGTTAAGCCCTTAGGACTTTAGCCCTAAGGAGCTAAGCCCTTAGGACTTAAGCCCTTAGGATTTAAACCCTGAGGACTTAAACCCTTAAGACTTAAGCCCTTAGGATTTAAACCCTTAGGACTTAAGCCCTTAGGACTTAAGCCCTTAGGATTTAAACCCTTAGGACTTAAGCCCTTAGGACTTAAGCCCTTAGGATTTAAGGCCTTAGGACTTAAACCCTTCGGACTTAAGCCCTAAGGAGTTAAGCCCTAAGGAAGTAAGCCCTAAGGAGTTAAGCCCTTAGGACATGAGCCCTAAGGAGTTAAGCCCTAAGGACTTAAGCCCTAAGGAGTTAAGCCCTTAGGACTTAAGCCCTAAGGAGTTAAGCCCTTGGGACTTAAGCCCTTAGGATTTAAACCCTGAGGACTTAAACCCTTAAAACTTAAGCCCTTAGGATTTAAACACTTAGGACTTAAGCCCTTAGGACTTAAGCCCTTAGGATTTAAGGCCTTAGGACTTAAACCCTTAGGACTTAAGCCCTAAGGAGTTAAGCCCTAAGGAATTAAGCCCTAAGGAGTTAAGCCCTTAGGACTTAAGCCCTAAGGAGCTAAGCCCTTAGGACTTAAGCCCTAAGGAGTTAAGCCCTTAGGACTTAAGCCCTAAGGAGTTAAGCCCTTAGGACTTAAGCCCTAAGGAGTTAAGCCCTTAGGACTTAAGCCCTTAGGATTTAAACCCTGAGGACTTAAACCCTTAAGACTTAAGCCCTTAGTATTTAAACCCTTAGGACTTAAGCCCTTAGGACTTAAGCCCTTAGGATTTAAGGCCTTAGGACTTAAACCCTTAGGACTTAAGCCCTAAGGAGTTAAGCCCTAAGGAATTAAGCCCTAAGGAGTTAAGCCCTTAGGAATTAAGCCCTTAGGAGTTAAGCCCTAAGGACTTAAGCCCTAAGGAGTTAAGCCCTTAGGACTTGAGCCCTAAGGAGTTAAGCCCTTAGGACTTAAGCCCTAAGGAGTTAAGCCCATAGGACTTAAGCCCTTAGGATTTAAACCCTGAGGACTTAAACCCTTAAGACTTAAGCCTTTAGGACTTAAGCCCTTAGGAGTTAAGGCCTTAGGACTTAAGGCCTTAGCAGTTAAGGCCTTAGGATTTAAGGCCTTAGCACTTAAGGCCTTAGGATTTAAGGCCTTAGCATTTAAGGCCTTAGGATTTAAGGCCTTAGCATTTAAGGCCTTAGGATTTAAGGCCTTAGCATTTAAGGCCTTAGCACTTAAGGCCTTAGGATTTAAGGCCTGAGCACTTAAGGCCTTAGGATTTAAGGCCTTAGCATTTAAGGCCTTAGCACTTAAGGCCTTAGGATTTAAGGCCTTCGGTTTTAAGTCCTTAGGATTTAAGGCCTTAGGATTTAAGGCCTTAGCATTTAAGGCCTTAGCACTTAAGGCCTTAGGATTTAAGGCCTTAGGATTTAAGGGCTTAGGACTTAAGCCCTTAGGACTTAAGCCCTTAGGATTTAAGGCCTTAGGACTTAAACCCTTAGGACTTAAGCCCTTAGGATTTAAACCCTTAGGACTTTAGCCCTAAGGAGTTAAGCCCTTAGGACTTAAGCCCTTAGGATTTAAACCCTTAGGACTTTAGCCCTAAGGAGTTAAGCCCTTAGGACTTAAGCCCTTAGGATTTAAACCCTTCGGACTTAAGCCCTTAGGACTTAAGCCCTTAGGATTTAAGGCCTTAGGACTTAAGGCCTTAGCACTTAAGGCCTTAGGATTTAAGGCCTTAGCACTTAAGGCCTTAGGATTTAAGGCCTTAGCACTTAAGGCCTTAGGACTTAAGGCCTTAGGATTTAAGGCCTTAGGATTTAAGGCCTTAGCACTTAAGGCCTTAGGATTTAAGGCCTTCGCACTTAAGGCCTTAGGATTTAAGGCCTTAGCACTTAAGGCCTTAGGGCTTAAGGCCTTAGGATTTAAGGCCTTAGGATTTAAGGCCTTCGGTTTTAAGTCCTTAGGATTTAAGGCCTTAGCACTTAAGGCCTTAGGATTTAAGGCCTTAGCATTTAAGGCCTTAGCACTTAAGGCCTTAGGATTTAAGGCCTTAGCATTTAAGGGCTTAGGACTTAAGCCCTTAGGACTTAAGCCCTTAGGATTTAAGGCCTTAGGACTTAAACCCTTAGGACTTAAGCCCTTAGGATTTAAACCCTTAGGACTTTAGCCCTAAGGAGTTAAGCCCTTAGGACTTAAGCCCTTAGGATTTAAACCCTTAGGACTTTAGCCCTAAGGAGTTAAGCCCTTAGGACTTAAGCCCTTAGGATTTAAACCCTTCGGACTTAAGCCCTTAGGACTTAAGCCCTTAGGATTTAAACCCTGAGGACTTAAACCCTTAAGACTTAAGCCCTTAGGATTTAAACCCTTAGGACTTAAGCCCTTAGGACTTAAGCCCTTAGGATTTAAACCCTTAGGACTTAAGCCCTTAGGACTTAAGCCCTTAGGATTTAAGGCCTTAGGACTTAAACCCTTCGGACTTAAGCCCTAAGGAGTTAAGCCCTAAGGAATTAAGCCCTAAGGAGTTAAGCCCTTAGGACTTAAGCCCTTAGGATTTAAACCCTTAGGACTTAAGCCCTTAGGACTTAAGCCCTTAGGATTTAAGGCCTTAGGACTTAAACCCTTCGGACTTAAGCCCTAAGGAGTTAAGCCCTAAGGAAGTAAGCCCTAAGGAGTTAAGCCCTTAGGACTTAAGCCCTTAGGACTTAAGCCCTAAGGACTTAAGCCCTAAGGAGTTAAGCCCTTAGGACTTGAGCCCTAAGGAGTTAAGCCCTAAGGACTTAAGCCCTAAGGAGTTAAGCCCTTAGGACTTAAGCCCTAAGGAGTTAAGCCCTTGGGACTTAAGCCCTTAGGATTTAAACCCTGAGGACTTAAACCCTTAAGACTTAAGCCCTTAGGATTTAAACACTTAGGACTTAAGCCCTTAGGACTTAAGCCCTTAGGATTTAAGGCCTTAGGACTTAAACCCTTAGGACTTAAGCCCTAAGGAGTTAAGCCCTAAGGAATTAAGCCCTAAGGAGTTAAGCCCTTAGGACTTAAGCCCTAAGGAGCTAAACCCTTAGGACTTAAGCCCTAAGGAGTGAAGCCCTAAGGAATTAAGCCCTAAGGAGTTAAGCCCTTAGGACTTAAGCCCTAAGGAGCTAAGCCCTTAGGACTTAAGCCCTAAGGAGTTAAGCCCTTAGGACTTAAGCCCTAAGGAGTTAAGCCCTTAGGACTTAAGCCCTAAGGAGTTAAGCCCTTAGGACTTAAGCCCTTAGGATTTAAACCCTGAGGACTTAAACCCTTAAGACTTAAGCCCTTAGGATTTAAACCCTTAGGACTTAAGCCCTTAGGACTTAAGCCCTTAGGATTTAAGGCCTTAGGACTTAAACCCTTAGGACTTAAGCCCTAAGGAGTTAAGCCCTAAGGAATTAAGCCCTAAGGAGTTAAGCCCTTAGGACTTAAGCCCTTAGGAGTTAAGCCCTAAGGACTTAAGCCCTAAGGAGTTAAGCCCTTAGGACTTGAGCCCTAAGGAGTTAAGCCCTTAGGACTTAAGCCCTAAGGAGTTAAGCCCTTAGGACTTAAGCCCTAAGGAGTTAAGCCCATAGGACTTAAGCCCTTAGGATTTAAACCCTGAGGACTTAAACCCTTAAGACTTAAGCCTTTAGGACTTAAGCCCTTAGGAGTTAAGGACTTAGGACTTAAGGCCTTAGCAGTTAAGGCCTTAGGATTTAAGGCCTTAGCACTTAAGGACTTAGGATTTAAGGCCTTAGGTTTTAAGTCCTTTAGGATTTAAGGCCTTAGCACTTAAGGCCTTAGGATTTAAGGCCTTAGCATTTAAGGCCTTAGGATTTAAGGCCTTAGCATTTAAGGCCTTAGGATTTAAGGCCTTAGCATTTAAGGCCTTAGCACTTAAGGCCTTAGGATTTAAGGCCTGAGCACTTAAGGCCTTAGGATTTAAGGCCTTAGCATTTAAGGCCTTAGCACTTAAGGCCTTAGGATTTAAGGCCTTCGGTTTTAAGTCCTTAGGATTTAAGGCCTTAGCACTTAAGGCCTTAGGATTTAAGGCCTTAGCATTTAAGGCCTTAGCACTTAAGGCCTTAGGATTTAAGGCCTTAGGATTTAAGGGCTTAGGACTTAAGCCCTTAGGACTTAAGCCCTTAGGATTTAAGGCCTTAGGACTTAAACCCTTAGGACTTAAGCCCTTAGGATTTAAACCCTTAGGACTTTAGCCCTAAGGAGTTAAGCCCTTAGGACTTAAGCCCTTAGGATTTAAACCCTTAGGACTTTAGCCCTAAGGAGTTAAGCCCTTAGGACTTAAGCCCTTAGGATTTAAACCCTTCGGACTTAAGCCCTTAGGACTTAAGCCCTTAGGATTTAAGGCCTTAGGACTTAAGGCCTTAGCACTTAAGGCCTTAGGATTTAAGGCCTTAGCACTTAAGGCCTTAGGATTTAAGGCCTTAGCACTTAAGGCCTTAGGACTTAAGGCCTTAGGATTTAAGGCCTTAGGATTTAAGGCCTTAGCACTTAAGGCCTTAGGATTTAAGGCCTTAGCACTTAAGGCCTTAGGATTTAAGGCCTTAGCACTTAAGGCCTTAGGACTTAAGGCCTTAGGATTTAAGGCCTTAGGATTTAAGGCCTTCGGTTTTAAGTCCTTAGGATTTAAGGCCTTAGCACTTAAGGCCTTAGGATTTAAGGCCTTAGCATTTAAGGCCTTAGCACTTAAGGCCTTAGGATTTAAGGCCTTAGGATTTAAGGGCTTAGGACTTAAGCCCTTAGGACTTAAGCCCTTAGGATTTAAGGCCTTAGGACTTAAACCCTTAGGACTTAAGCCCTTAGGATTTAAACCCTTAGGACTTTTGCCCTAAGGAGTTAAGCCCTTAGGACTTAAGCCCTTAGGATTTAAACCCTTAGGACTTTAGCCCTAAGGAGTTAAGCCCTTAGGACTTAAGCCCTTAGGATTTAAACCCTTCGGACTTAAGCCCTTAGGACTTAAGCCCTTAGGATTTAAACCCTGAGGACTTAAACCCTTAAGACTTAAGCCCTAAGGAGTTAAGCCCTTAGGACTTTAGCCCTAAGGAGCTAAGCCCTTAGGACTTAAGCCCTTAGGATTTAAACCCTGAGGACTTAAACCCTTAAGACTTAAGCCCTTAGTATTTAAACCCTTAGGACTTAAGCCCTTAGGACTTAAGCCCTTAGGATTTAAACCCTTAGGACTTAAGCCCTTAGGACTTAAGCCCTTAGGAGTTAAGCCCTAAGGAATTAAGCCCTAAGGAGTTAAGCCCTTAGGACTTAAGCCCTTAGGAGTTAAGCCCTAAGGACTTAAGCCCTAAGGAGTTAAGCCCTTAGGACTTGAGCCCTAAGGAGTTAAGCCCTAAGGACTTAAGCCCTAAGGAGTTAAGCCCTTAGGACTTGAGCCCTAAGGAGTTAAGCCCTTAGGACTTAAGCCCTAAGGAGTTAAGCCCATAGGACTTAAGCCCTTAGGATTTAAACCCTGAGGACTTAAACCCTTAAGACTTAAGCCTTTAGGACTTAAGCCCTTAGGAGTTAAGGCCTTAGGACTTAAGGCCTTAGCAGTTAAGGCCTTAGGATTTAAGGCCTTAGCACTTAAGGCCTTAGGATTTAAGGCCTTAGCATTTAAGGCCTTAGGATTTAAGGCCTTAGCATTTAAGGCCTTAGGATTTAAGGCCTTAGCATTTAAGGCCTTAGCACTTAAGGCCTTAGGATTTAAGGCCTGAGCACTTAAGGCCTTAGGATTTAAGGCCTTAGCATTTAAGGCCTTAGCACTTAAGGCCTTAGGATTTAAGGCCTTCGGTTTTAAGTCCTTAGGATTTAAGGCCTTAGGATTTAAGGCCTTAGCATTTAAGGCCTTAGCACTTAAGGCCTTAGGATTTAAGGCCTTAGGATTTAAGGGCTTAGGACTTAAGCCCTTAGGACTTAAGCCCTTAGGATTTAAGGCCTTAGGACTTAAACCCTTAGGACTTAAGCCCTTAGGATTTAAACCCTTAGGACTTTAGCCCTAAGGAGTTAAGCCCTTAGGACTTAAGCCCTTAGGATTTAAACCCTTAGGACTTTAGCCCTAAGGAGTTAAGCCCTTAGGACTTAAGCCCTTAGGATTTAAACCCTTCGGACTTAAGCCCTTAGGACTTAAGCCCTTAGGATTTAAGGCCTTAGGACTTAAGGCCTTAGCACTTAAGGCCTTAGGATTTAAGGCCTTCGCACTTAAGGCCTTAGGATTTAAGGCCTTAGCACTTAAGGCCTTAGGACTTAAGGCCTTAGGATTTAAGGCCTTAGGATTTAAGGCCTTAGCACTTAAGGCCTTAGGATTTAAGGCCTTAGCACTTAAGGCCTTAGGATTTAAGGCCTTAGCACTTAAGGCCTTAAGGCTTAAGGCCTTAGGATTTAAGGCCTTAGGATTTAAGGCCTTCGGTTTTAAGTCCTTAGGATTTAAGGCCTTAGCACTTAAGGCCTTAGGATTTAAGGCCTTAGCATTTAAGGCCTTAGCACTTAAGGCCTTAGGATTTAAGGCCTTAGGATTTAAGGGCTTAGGACTTAAGCCCTTAGGACTTAAGCCCTTAGGATTTAAGGCCTTAGGACTTAAACCCTTAGGACTTAAGCCCTTAGGATTTAAACCCTTAGGACTTTAGCCCTAAGGAGTTAAGCCCTTAGGACTTAAGCCCTTAGGATTTAAACCCTTAGGACTTTAGCCCTAAGGAGTTAAGCCCTTAGGACTTAAGCCCTTAGGATTTAAACCCTTCGGACTTAAGCCCTTAGGACTTAAGCCCTTAGGATTTAAACCCTGAGGACTTAAACCCTTAAGACTTAAGCCCTAAGGAGTTAAGCCCTTAGGACTTTAGCCCTAAGGAGCTAAGCCCTTAGGACTTAAGCCCTTAGGATTTAAACCCTGAGGACTTAAACCCTTAAGACTTAAGCCCTTAGGATTTAAACCCTTAGGACTTAAGCCCTTAGGACTTAAGCCCTTAGGATTTAAACCCTTAGGACTTAAGCCCTTAGGACTTAAGCCCTTAGGATTTAAGGCCTTAGGACTTAAACCCTTCGGACTTAAGCCCTAAGGAGTTAAGCCCTAAGGAATTAAGCCCTAAGGAGTTAAGCCCTTAGGACTTAAGCCCTTAGGATTTAAACCCTTAGGACTTAAGCCCTTAGGACTTAAGCCCTTAGGATTTAAGGCCTTAGGACTTAAACCCTTCGGACTTAAGCCCTAAGGAGTTAAGCCCTAAGGAAGTAAGCCCTAAGGAGTTAAGCCCTTAGGACTTAAGCCCTTAGGACTTAAGCCCTAAGGACTTAAGCCCTAAGGAGTTAAGCCCTTAGGACTTGAGCCCTAAGGAGTTAAGCCCTAAGGACTTAAGCCCTAAGGAGTTAAGCCCTTAGGACTTAAGCCCTAAGGAGTTAAGCCCTTGGGACTTAAGCCCTTAGGATTTAAACCCTGAGGACTTAAACCCTTAAGACTTAAGCCCTTAGGATTTAAACACTTAGGACTTAAGCGCTTAGGACTTAAGCCCTTAGGATTTAAGGCCTTAGGACTTAAACCCTTAGGACTTAAGCCCTAAGGAGTTAAGCCCTAAGGAATTAAGCCCTAAGGAGTTAAGCCCTTAGGACTTAAGCCCTAAGGAGCTAAACCCTTAGGACTTAAGCCCTAAGGAGTGAAGCCCTAAGGAATTAAGCCCTAAGGAGTTAAGCCCTTAGGACTTAAGCCCTAAGGAGCTAAGCCCTTAGGACTTAAGCCCTAAGGAGTTAAGCCCTTAGGACTTAAGCCCTAAGGAGTTAAGCCCTTAGGACTTAAGCCCTAAGGAGTTAAGCCCTTAGGACTTAAGCCCTTAGGATTTAAACCCTGAGGACTTAAACCCTTAAGACTTAAGCCCTTAGTATTTAAACCCTTAGGACTTAAGCCCTTAGGACTTAAGCCCTTAGGATTTAAGGCCTTAGGACTTAAACCCTTAGGACTTAAGCCCTAAGGAGTTAAGCCCTAAGGAATTAAGCCCTAAGGAGTTAAGCCCTTAGGACTTAAGCCCTTAGGAGTTAAGCCCTAAGGACTTAAGCCCTAAGGAGTTAAGCCCTTAGGACTTGAGCCCTAAGGAGTTAAGCCCTTAGGACTTAAGCCCTAAGGAGTTAAGCCCTTAGGACTTAAGCCCTAAGGAGTTAAGCCCTTAGGACTTAAGCCCTAAGGAGTTAAGCCCTAAGGACTTAAGCCCTAAGGAGTTAAGCCCTTAGGACTTAAGCCCTAAGGAGTTAAGCCCTTGGGACTTAAGCCCTTAGGATTTAAACCCTGAGGACTTAAACCCTTAAGACTTAAGCCTTTAGGACTTAAGCCCTTAGGAGTTAAGGCCTTAGGACTTAAGGCCTTAGCAGTTAAGGCCTTAGGATTTAAGGCCTTAGCACTTAAGGACTTAGGATTTAAGGCCTTAGGTTTTAAGTCCTTTAGGATTTAAGGCCTTAGCACTTAAGGCCTTAGGATTTAAGGCCTTAGCATTTAAGGCCTTAGGATTTAAGGCCTTAGCATTTAAGGCCTTAGGATTTAAGGCCTTAGCATTTAAGGCCTTAGCACTTAAGGCCTTAGGATTTAAGGCCTGAGCACTTAAGGCCTTAGGATTTAAGGCCTTAGCATTTAAGGCCTTAGCACTTAAGGCCTTAGGATTTAAGGCCTTCGGTTTTAAGTCCTTAGGATTTAAGGCCTTAGCACTTAAGGCCTTAGGATTTAAGGCCTTAGCATTTAAGGCCTTAGCACTTAAGGCCTTAGGATTTAAGGCCTTAGGATTTAAGGGCTTAGGACTTAAGCCCTTAGGACTTAAGCCCTTAGGATTTAAGGCCTTAGGACTTAAACCCTTAGGACTTAAGCCCTTAGGATTTAAACCCTTAGGACTTTAGCCCTAAGGAGTTAAGCCCTTAGGACTTAAGCCCTTAGGATTTAAACCCTTAGGACTTTAGCCCTAAGGAGTTAAGCCCTTAGGACTTAAGCCCTTAGGATTTAAACCCTTCGGACTTAAGCCCTTCGGACTTAAGCCCTTAGGATTTAAACCCTGAGGACTTAAACCCTTAAGACTTAAGCCCTAAGGAGTTAAGCCCTTAGGACTTTAGCCCTAAGGAGCTAAGCCCTTAGGACTTAAGCCCATAGGATTTAAACCCTGGGGACTTAAACCCTTAAGACTTAAGCCCTTAGGATTTAAACCCTTAGGACTTAAGCCCTTAGGACTTAAGCCCTTACGATTTAAACCCTTAGGACTTAAGCCCTTAGGACTTAAGCCCTTAGGATTTAAGGCCTTAGGACTTAAACCCTTCGGACTTAAGCCCTAAGGAGTTAAGCCCTAAGGAAGTAAGCCCTAAGGAGTTAAGCCCTTAGGACATGAGCCCTAAGGAGTTAAGCCCTAAGGACTTAAGCCCTAAGGAGTTAAGCCCTTAGGACTTAAGCCCTAAGGAGTTAAGCCCTTGGGACTTAAGCCCTTAGGATTTAAACCCTGAGGACTTAAACCCTTAAGACTTAAGCCCTTAGGATTTAAACACTTAGGACTTAAGCCCTTAGGACTTAAGCCCTTAGGATTTAAGGCCTTAGGACTTAAACCCTTAGGACTTAAGCCCTAAGGAGTTAAGCCCTAAGGAATTAAGCCCTAAGGAGTTAAGCCCTTAGGACTTAAGCCCTAAGGAGCTAAGCCCTTAGGACTTAAGCCCTAAGGAGTTAAGCCCTTAGGACTTAAGCCCTAAGGAGTTAAGCCCTTAGGACTTAAGCCCTAAGGAGTTAAGCCCTTAGGACTTAAGCCCTTAGGATTTAAACCCTGAGGACTTAAACCCTTAAGACTTAAGCCCTTAGTATTTAAACCCTTAGGACTTAAGCCCTTAGGACTTAAGCCCTTAGGATTTAAGGCCTTAGGACTTAAACCCTTAGGACTTAAGCCCTAAGGAGTTAAGCCCTAAGGAATTAAGCCCTAAGGAGTTAAGCCCTTAGGACTTAAGCCCTTAGGAGTTAAGCCCTAAGGACTTAAGCCCTAAGGAGTTAAGCCCTTAGGACTTGAGCCCTAAGGAGTTAAGCCCTTAGGACTTAAGCCCTAAGGAGTTAAGCCCTTAGGACTTAAGCCCTAAGGAGTTAAGCCCATAGGACTTAAGCCCTTAGGATTTAAACCCTGAGGACTTAAACCCTTAAGACTTAAGCCTTTAGGACTTAAGCCCTTAGGAGTTAAGGCCTTAGGACTTAAGGCCTTAGCAGTTAAGGCCTTAGGATTTAAGGCCTTAGCACTTAAGGCCTTAGGATTTAAGGCCTTAGCATTTAAGGCCTTAGGATTTAAGGCCTTAGCATTTAAGGCCTTAGGATTTAAGGCCTTAGCATTTAAGGCCTTAGCACTTAAGGCCTTAGGATTTAAGGCCTGAGCACTTAAGGCCTTAGGATTTAAGGCCTTAGCATTTAAGGCCTTAGCACTTAAGGCCTTAGGATTTAAGGCCTTCGGTTTTAAGTCCTTAGGATTTAAGGCCTTAGGATTTAAGGCCTTAGCATTTAAGGCCTTAGCACTTAAGGCCTTAGGATTTAAGGCCTTAGGATTTAAGGGCTTAGGACTTAAGCCCTTAGGACTTAAGCCCTTAGGATTTAAGGCCTTAGGACTTAAACCCTTAGGACTTAAGCCCTTAGGATTTAAACCCTTAGGACTTTAGCCCTAAGGAGTTAAGCCCTTAGGACTTAAGCCCTTAGGATTTAAACCCTTCGGACTTAAGCCCTTAGGACTTAAGCCCTTAGGATTTAAGGCCTTAGGACTTAAGGCCTTAGCACTTAAGGCCTTAGGATTTAAGGCCTTAGCACTTAAGGCCTTAGGATTTAAGGCCTTAGCACTTAAGGCCTTAGGACTTAAGGCCTTAGGATTTAAGGCCTTAGGATTTAAGGCCTTAGCACTTAAGGCCTTAGGATTTAAGGCCTTAGCACTTAAGGCCTTAGGGCTTAAGGCCTTAGGATTTAAGGCCTTAGGATTTAAGGCCTTCGGTTTTAAGTCCTTAGGATTTAAGGCCTTAGCACTTAAGGCCTTAGGATTTAAGGCCTTAGCATTTAAGGCCTTAGCACTTAAGGCCTTAGGATTTAAGGCCTTAGGATTTAAGGGCTTAGGACTTAAGCCCTTAGGACTTAAGCCCTTAGGATTTAAGGCCTTAGGACTTAAACCCTTAGGACTTAAGCCCTTAGGATTTAAACCCTTAGGACTTTAGCCCTAAGGAGTTAAGCCCTTAGGACTTAAGCCCTTAGGATTTAAACCCTTAGGACTTTAGCCCTAAGGAGTTAAGCCCTTAGGACTTAAGCCCTTAGGATTTAAACCCTTCGGACTTAAGCCCTTAGGACTTAAGCCCTTAGGATTTAAACCCTGAGGACTTAAACCCTTAAGACTTAAGCCCTAAGGAGTTAAGCCCTTAGGACTTTAGCCCTAAGGAGCTAAGCCCTTAGGACTTAAGCCCTTAGGATTTAAACCCTGAGGACTTAAACCCTTAAGACTTAAGCCCTTAGGATTTAAACCCTTAGGACTTAAGCCCTTAGGACTTAAGCCCTTAGGATTTAAACCCTTAGGACTTAAGCCCTTAGGACTTAAGCCCTTAGGATTTAAGGCCTTAGGACTTAAACCCTTCGGACTTAAGCCCTAAGGAGTTAAGCCCTAAGGAATTAAGCCCTAAGGAGTTAAGCCCTTAGGACTTAAGCCCTTAGGATTTAAACCCTTAGGACTTAAGCCCTTAGGACTTAAGCCCTTAGGATTTAAGGCCTTAGGACTTAAACCCTTCGGACTTAAGCCCGAAGGAGTTAAGCCCTAAGGAAGTAAGCCCTAAGGAGTTAAGCCCTTAGGACTTAAGCCCTTAGGACTTAAGCCCTAAGGACTTAAGCCCTAAGGAGTTAAGCCCTTAGGACTTGAGCCCTAAGGAGTTAAGCCCTAAGGACTTAAGCCCTAAGGAGTTAAGCCCTTAGGACTTAAGCCCTAAGGAGTTAAGCCCTTGGGACTTAAGCCCTTAGGATTTAAACCCTGAGGACTTAAACCCTTAAGACTTAAGCCTTTAGGATTTAAACACTTAGGACTTAAGCCCTTAGGACTTAAGCCCTTAGGATTTAAGGCCTTAGGACTTAAACCCTTAGGACTTAAGCCCTAAGGAGTTAAGCCCTAAGGAATTAAGCCCTAAGGAGCTAAGCCCTTAGGACTTAAGCCCTAAGGAGTTAAGCCCTTAGGACTTAAGCCCTAAGGAGTTAAGCCCTTAGGACTTAAGCCCTAAGGAGTTAAGCCCTTAGGACTTAAGCCCTTAGGATTTAAACCCTGAGGACTTAAACCCTTAAGACTTAAGCCCTTAGTATTTAAACCCTTAGGACTTAAGCCCTTAGGACTTAAGCCCTTAGGATTTAAGGCCTTAGGACTTAAACCCTTAGGACTTAAGCCCTAAGGAGTTAAGCCCTAAGGAATTAAGCCCTAAGGAGTTAAGCCCTTAGGACTTAAGCCCTTAGGAGTTAAGCCCTAAGGACTTAAGCCCTATGGAGTTAAGCCCTTAGGACTTGAGCCCTAAGGAGTTAAGCCCTTAGGACTTAAGCCCTAAGGAGTTAAGCCCTTAGGACTTAAGCCCTAAGGAGTTAAGCCCTTAGGACTTAAGCCCTAAGGAGTTAAGCCCTTGGGACTTAAGCCCTTAGGATTTAAACCCTGAATACTTAAACCCTTAAGACTTAAGCCCTTAGGATTTAAACACTTAGGACTTAAGCCCTTAGGACTTAAGCCCTTAGGATTTAAGGCCTTAGGACTTAAACCCTTAGGACTTAAGCCCTAAGGAGTTAAGCCCTAAGGAATTAAGCCCTAAGGAGTTAAGCCCTTAGGACTTAAGCCCTAAGGAGCTAAGCCCTTAGGACTTAAGCCCTAAGGAGTTAAGCCCTTAGGACTTAAGCCCTAAGGAGTTAAGCCCTTAGGACTTAAGCCCTAAGGAGTTAAGCCCTTAGGACTTAAGCCCTTAGGATTTAAACCCTGAGGACTTAAACCCTTAAGACTTAAGCCCTTAGTATTTAAACCCTTAGGACTTAAGCCCTTAGGACTTAAGCCCTTAGGATTTAAGGCCTTAGGACTTAAACCCTTAGGACTTAAGCCCTAAGGAGTTAAGCCCTAAGGAAT
Organism: Ara ararauna; assembly: GCA_028858755.1. Classification (NCBI taxonomy): domain Eukaryota; kingdom Metazoa; phylum Chordata; class Aves; order Psittaciformes; family Psittacidae; genus Ara; species Ara ararauna. The sequence continues at coordinate 68,329 of CM054406.1, forward strand.
TAAGCCCTAAGGAGTTAAGCCCTTAGGACTTAAGCCCTTAGGAGTTAAGCCCTAAGGACTTAAGCCCTAAGGAGTTAAGCCCTTAGGACTTGAGCCCTAAGGAGTTAAGCCCTTAGGACTTAAGCCCTAAGGAGTTAAGCCCATAGGACTTAAGCCCTTAGGATTTAAACCCTGAGGACTTAAACCCTTAAGACTTAAGCCTTTAGGACTTAAGCCCTTAGGAGTTAAGGCCTTAGGACTTAAGGCCTTAGCAGTTAAGGCCTTAGGATTTAAGGCCTTAGCACTTAAGGCCTTAGGATTTAAGGCCTTAGCATTTAAGGCCTTAGGATTTAAGGCCTTAGCATTTAAGGCCTTAGGATTTAAGGCCTTAGCATTTAAGGCCTTAGCACTTAAGGCCTTAGGATTTAAGGCCTGAGCACTTAAGGCCTTAGGATTTAAGGCCTTAGCATTTAAGGCCTTAGCACTTAAGGCCTTAGGATTTAAGGCCTTCGGTTTTAAGTCCTTAGGATTTAAGGCCTTAGGATTTAAGGCCTTAGCATTTAAGGCCTTAGCACTTAAGGCCTTAGGATTTAAGGCCTTAGGATTTAAGGGCTTAGGACTTAAGCCCTTAGGACTTAAGCCCTTAGGATTTAAGGCCTTAGGACTTAAACCCTTAGGACTTAAGCCCTTAGGATTTAAACCCTTAGGACTTTAGCCCTAAGGAGTTAAGCCCTTAGGACTTAAGCCCTTAGGATTTAAACCCTTAGGACTTTAGCCCTAAGGAGTTAAGCCCTTAGGACTTAAGCCCTTAGGATTTAAACCCTTCGGACTTAAGCCCTTAGGACTTAAGCCCTTAGGATTTAAGGCCTTAGGACTTAAGGCCTTAGCACTTAAGGCCTTAGGATTTAAGGCCTTAGCACTTAAGGCCTTAGGACTTAAGGCCTTAGGATTTAAGGCCTTAGGATTTAAGGCCTTAGCACTTAAGGCCTTAGGATTTAAGGCCTTAGCACTTAAGGCCTTAGGATTTAAGGCCTTAGCACTTAAGGCCTTAGGGCTTAAGGCCTTAGGATTTAAGGCCTTAGGATTTAAGGCCTTCGGTTTTAAGTCCTTAGGATTTAAGGCCTTAGCACTTAAGGCCTTAGGATTTAAGGCCTTAGGATTTAAGGCCTTAGCATTTAAGGCCTTAGCACTTAAGGCCTTAGGATTTAAGGCCTTAGGATTTAAGGGCTTAGGACTTAAGCCCTTAGGACTTAAGCCCTTAGGATTTAAGGCCTTAGGACTTAAACCCTTAGGACTTAAGCCCTTAGGATTTAAACCCTTAGGACTTTAGCCCTAAGGAGTTAAGCCCTTAGGACTTAAGCCCTTAGGATTTAAACCCTTAGGACTTTAGCCCTAAGGAGTTAAGCCCTTAGGACTTAAGCCCTTAGGATTTAAACCCTTCTGACTTAAGCCCTTAGGACTTAAGCCCTTAGGATTTAAACCCTGAGGACTTAAACCCTTAAGACTTAAGCCCTAAGGAGTTAAGCCCTTAGGACTTTAGCCCTAAGGAGCTAAGCCCTTAGGACTTAAGCCCTTAGGATTTAAACCCTGAGGACTTAAACCCTTAAGACTTAAGCCCTTAGGATTTAAACCCTTAGGACTTAAGCCCTTAGGACTTATGCCCTTAGGATTTAAACCCTTAGGACTTAAGCCCTTAGGACTTAAGCCCTTAGGATTTAAGGCCTTAGGACTTAAACCCTTCGGACTTAAGCCCTAAGGAGTTAAGCCCTAAGGAATTAAGCCCTAAGGAGTTAAGCCCTTAGGACTTAAGCCCTTAGGATTTAAACCCTTAGGACTTAAGCCCTTAGGACTTAAGCCCTTAGGATTTAAGGCCTTAGGACTTAAACCCTTCGGACTTAAGCCCTAAGGAGTTAAGCCCTAAGGAAGTAAGCCCTAAGGAGTTAAGCCCTTAGGACTTAAGCCCTTAGGACTTAAGCCCTAAGGACTTAAGCCCTAAGGAGTTAAGCCCTTAGGACTTGAGCCCTAAGGAGTTAAGCCCTAAGGACTTAAGCCCTAAGGAGTTAAGCCCTTGGGACTTAAGCCCTTAGGATTTAAACCCTGAGGACTTAAACTCTTAAGACTTAAGCCCTTAGGATTTAAACACTTAGGACTTAAGCCCTTAGGACTTAAGCCCTTAGGATTTAAGGCCTTAGGACTTAAACCCTTAGGACTTAAGCCCTAAGGAGTTAAGCCCTAAGGAATTAAGCCCTAAGGAGTTAAGCCCTTAGGACTTAAGCCCTAAGGAGCTAAACCCTTAGGACTTAAGCCCTAAGGAGTGAAGCCCTAAGGAATTAAGCCCTAAGGAGTTAAGCCCTTAGGACTTAAGCCCTAAGGAGCTAAGCCCTTAGGACTTAAGCCCTAAGGAGTTAAGCCCTTAGGACTTAAGCCCTAAGGAGTTAAGCCCTTAGGACTTAAGCCCTAAGGAGTTAAGCCCTTAGGACTTAAGCCCTTAGGATTTAAACCCTGAGGACTTAAACCCTTAAGACTTAAGCCCTTAGTATTTAAACCCTTAGGACTTAAGCCCTTAGGACTTAAGCCCTTAGGATTTAAGGCCTTAGGACTTAAACCCTTAGGACTTAAGCCCTAAGGAGTTAAGCCCTAAGGAATTAAGCCCTAAGGAGTTAAGCCCTTAGGACTTAAGCCCTTAGGAGTTAAGCCCTAAGGACTTAAGCCCTAAGGAGTTAAGCCCTTAGGACTTGAGCCCTAAGGAGTTAAGCCCTTAGGACTTAAGCCCTAAGGAGTTAAGCCCATAGGACTTAAGCCCTTAGGATTTAAACCCTGAGGACTTAAACCCTTAAGACTTAAGCCTTTAGGACTTAAGCCCTTAGGAGTTAAGGCCTTAGGACTTAAGGCCTTAGCAGTTAAGGCCTTAGGATTTAAGGCCTTAGCACTTAAGGACTTAGGATTTAAGGCCTTAGGTTTTAAGTCCTTTAGGATTTAAGGCCTTAGCACTTAAGGCCTTAGGATTTAAGGCCTTAGCATTTAAGGCCTTAGGATTTAAGGCCTTTGCATTTAAGGCCTTAGGATTTAAGGCCTTAGCATTTAAGGCCTTAGCACTTAAGGCCTTAGGATTTAAGGCCTGAGCACTTAAGGCCTTAGGATTTAAGGCCTTAGCATTTAAGGCCTTAGCACTTAAGGCCTTAGGATTTAAGGCCTTCGGTTTTAAGTCCTTAGGATTTAAGGCCTTAGCACTTAAGGCCTTAGGATTTAAGGCCTTAGCATTTAAGGCCTTAGCACTTAAGGCCTTAGGATTTAAGGGCTTAGGACTTAAGCCCTTAGGACTTAAGCCCTTAGGATTTAAACCCTTAGGACTTTAGCCCTAAGGAGTTAAGCCCTTAGGACTTAAGCCCTTAGGATTTAAACCCTTAGGACTTTAGCCCTAAGGAGTTAAGCCCTTAGGACTTAAGCCCTTAGGATTTAAACCCTTCGGACTTAAGCCCTTAGGACTTAAGCCCTTAGGATTTAAGGCCTTAGGACTTAAGGCCTTAGCACTTAAGGCCTTAGGATTTAAGGCCTTAGCACTTAAGGCCTTAGGATTTAAGGCCTTAGCACTTAAGGCCTTAGGACTTAAGGCCTTAGGATTTAAGGCCTTAGCACTTAAGGCCTTAGGATTTAAGGCCTTAGCACTTAAGGCCTTAGGATTTAAGGCCTTAGCACTTAAGGCCTTAGGACTTAAGGCCTTAGGATTTAAGGCCTTAGGATTTAAGGCCTTCGGTTTTAAGTCCTTAGGATTTAAGGCCTTAGCACTTAAGGCCTTAGGATTTAAGGCCTTAGCATTTAAGGCCTTAGCACTTAAGGCCTTAGGATTTAAGGCCTTAGGATTTAAGGGCTTAGGACTTAAGCCCTTAGGACTTAAGCCCTTAGGATTTAAGGCCTTAGGACTTAAACCCTTAGGACTTAAGCCCTTAGGATTTAAACCCTTAGGACTTTAGCCCTAAGGAGTTAAGCCCTTAGGACTTAAGCCCTTAGGATTTAAACCCTTAGGACTTTAGCCCTAAGGAGTTAAGCCCTTAGGACTTAAGCCCTTAGGATTTAAACCCTTCGGACTTAAGCCCTTAGGACTTAAGCCCTTAGGATTTAAACCCTGAGGACTTAAACCCTTAAGACTTAAGCCCTAAGGAGTTAAGCCCTTAGGACTTTAGCCCTAAGGAGCTAAGCCCTTAGGACTTAAGCCCTTAGGATTTAAACCCTGAGGACTTAAACCCTTAAGACTTAAGCCCTTAGGATTTTAACCCTTAGGACTTAAGCCCTTAGGACTTAAGCCCTTAGGATTTAAACCCTTAGGACTTAAGCCCTTAGGACTTAAGCCCTTAGGATTTAAGGCCTTAGGACTTAAACCCTTCGGACTTAAGCCCTAAGGAGTTAAGCCCTAAGGAAGTAAGCCCTAAGGAGTTAAGCCCTTAGGACTTAAGCCCTTAGGACTTAAGCCCTAAGGACTTAAGCCCTAAGGAGTTAAGCCCTTAGGACTTGAGCCCTAAGGAGTTAAGCCCTAAGGACTTAAGCCCTAAGGATTTAAGCCCTTAGGACTTAAGCCCTAAGGAGTTAAGCCCTTGGGACTTAAGCCCTTAGGATTTAAACCCTGAGGACTTAAACCCTTAAGACTTAAGCCCTTAGGATTTAAACACTTAGGACTTAAGCCCTTAGGACTTAAGCCCTTAGGATTTAAGGCCTTAGGACTTAAACCCTTAGGACTTAAGCCCTAAGGAGTTAAGCCCTAAGGAATTAAGCCCTAAGGAGTTAAGCCCTTAGGACTTAAGCCCTAAGGAGCTAAGCCCTTAGGACTTAAGCCCTAAGGAGTTAAGCCCTTGGGACTTAAGCCCTTAGGATTTAAACCCTGAGGACTTAAACCCTTAAGACTTAAGCCCTTAGTATTTAAACCCTTAGGACTTAAGCCCTTAGGACTTAAGCCCTTAGGATTTAAGGCCTTAGGACTTAAACCCTTAGGACTTAAGCCCTAAGGAGTTAAGCCCTAAGGAATTAAGCCCTAAGGAGTTAAGCCCTTAGGACTTAAGCCCTAAGGAGCTAAGCCCTTAGGACTTAAGCCCTAAGGAGTTAAGCCCTTAGGACTTAAGCCCTAAGGAGTTAAGCCCTTAGGACTTAAGCCCTTAGGATTTAAACCCTGAGGACTTAAACCCTTAAGACTTAAGCCCTTAGTATTTAAACCCTTAGGACTTAAGCCCTTAGGACTTAAGCCCTTAGGATTTAAGGCCTTAGGACTTAAACCCTTAGGACTTAAGCCCTAAGGAGTTAAGCCCTAAGGAATTAAGCCCTAAGGAGTTAAGCCCTTAGGACTTAAGCCCTTAGGAGTTAAGCCCTAAGGACTTAAGCCCTAAGGAGTTAAGCCCTTAGGACTTGAGCCCTAAGGAGTTAAGCCCTTAGGACTTAAGCCCTAAGGAGTTAAGCCCATAGGACTTAAGCCCTTAGGATTTAAACCCTGAGGACTTAAACCCTTAAGACTTAAGCCTTTAGGACTTAAGCCCTTAGGAGTTAAGGCCTTAGGACTTAAGGCCTTAGCAGTTAAGGCCTTAGGATTTAAGGCCTTAGCACTTAAGGCCTTAGGATTTAAGGCCTTAGCATTTAAGGCCTTAGGATTTAAGGCCTTAGCATTTAAGGCCTTAGGATTTAAGGCCTTAGCATTTAAGGCCTTAGCACTTAAGGCCTTAGGATTTAAGGCCTGAGCACTTAAGGCCTTAGGATTTAAGGCCTTAGCATTTAAGGCCTTAGCACTTAAGGCCTTAGGATTTAAGGCCTTCGGTTTTAAGTCCTTAGGATTTAAGGCCTTAGGATTTAAGGCCTTAGCATTTAAGGCCTTAGCACTTAAGGCCTTAGGATTTAAGGCCTTAGGATTTAAGGGCTTAGGACTTAAGCCCTTAGGACTTAAGCCCTTAGGATTTAAGGCCTTAGGACTTAAACCCTTAGGACTTAAGCCCTTAGGATTTAAACCCTTAGGACTTTAGCCCTAAGGAGTTAAGCCCTTAGGACTTAAGCCCTTAGGATTTAAACCCTTAGGACTTTAGCCCTAAGGAGTTAAGCCCTTAGGACTTAAGCCCTTAGGATTTAAACCCTTCGGACTTAAGCCCTTAGGACTTAAGCCCTTAGGATTTAAGGCCTTAGGACTTAAGGCCTTAGCACTTAAGGCCTTAGGATTTAAGGCCTTAGCACTTAAGGCCTTAGGATTTAAGGCCTTAGCACTTAAGGCCTTAGGACTTAAGGCCTTAGGATTTAAGGCCTTAGGATTTAAGGCCTTAGCACTTAAGGCCTTAGGATTTAAGGCCTTAGCACTTAAGGCCTTAGGACTTAAGGCCTTAGGATTTAAGGCCTTAGGATTTAAGGCCTTCGGTTTTAAGTCCTTAGGATTTAAGGCCTTAGCACTTAAGGCCTTAGGATTTAAGGCCTTAGCATTTAAGGCCTTAGCACTTAAGGCCTTAGGATTTAAGGCCTTAGGATTTAAGGGCTTAGGACTTAAGCCCTTAGGACTTAAGCCCTTAGGATTTAAGGCCTTAGGACTTAAACCCTTAGGACTTAAGCCCTTAGGATTTAAACCCTTAGGACTTTAGCCCTAAGGAGTTAAGCCCTTAGGACTTAAGCCCTTAGGATTTAAACCCTTAGGACTTTAGCCCTAAGGAGTTAAGCCCTTAGGACTTAAGCCCTTAGGATTTAAACCCTTCGGACTTAAGCCCTTAGGACTTAAGCCCTTAGGATTTAAACCCTGAGGACTTAAACCCTTAAGACTTAAGCCCTAAGGAGTTAAGCCCTTAGGACTTTAGCCCTAAGGAGCTAAGCCCTTAGGACTTAAGCCCTTAGGATTTAAACCCTGAGGACTTAAACCCTTAAGACTTAAGCCCTTAGGATTTAAACCCTTAGGACTTAAGCCCTTAGGACTTAAGCCCTTAGGATTTAAACCCTTAGGACTTAAGCCCTTAGGACTTAAGCCCTTAGGATTTAAGGCCTTAGGACTTAAACCCTTCGGACTTAAGCCCTAAGGAGTTAAGCCCTAAGGAAGTAAGCCCTAAGGAGTTAAGCCCTTAGGACTTAAGCCCTTAGGACTTAAGCCCTAAGGACTTAAGCCCTAAGGAGTTAAGCCCTTAGGACTTGAGCCCTAAGGAGTTAAGCCCTAAGAACTTAAGCCCTAAGGAGTTAAGCCCTTAGGACTTAAGCCCTAAGGAGTTAAGCCCTTGGGACTTAAGCCCTTTGGATTTAAACCCTGAGGACTTAAACCCTTAAGACTTAAGCCCTTAGGATTTAAACACTTAGGACTTAAGCCCTTAGGACTTAAGCCCTTAGGATTTAAGGCCTTAGGACTTAAACCCTTAGGACTTAAGCCCTAAGGAGTTAAGCCCTAAGGAATTAAGCCCTAAGGAGTTAAGCCCTTAGGACTTAAGCCCTAAGGAGCTAAGCCCTTAGGACTTAAGCCCTAAGGAGTTAAGCCCTTAGGACTTAAGCCCTAAGGAGTTAAGCCCTTAGGACTTAAGCCCTAAGGAGTTAAGCCCTTAGGACTTAAGCCCTTAGGATTTAAACCCTGAGGACTTAAACCCTTAAGACTTAAGCCCTTAGTATTTAAACCCTTAGGACTTAAGCCCTTAGGACTTAAGCCCTTAGGATTTAAGGCCTTAGGACTTAAACCCTTAGGACTTAAGCCCTAAGGAGTTAAGCCCTAAGGAATTAAGCCCTAAGGAGTTAAGCCCTTAGGACTTATGCCCTTAGGAGTTAAGCCCTAAGGACTTAAGCCCTAAGGAGTTAAGCCCTTAGGACTTGAGCCCTAAGGAGTTAAGCCCTTAGGACTTAAGCCCTAAGGAGTTAAGCCCTTAGGACTAAAGCCCTAAGGAGTTAAGCCCTTGGGACTTAAGCCCTTAGGATTTAAACCCTGAGGACTTAAACCCTTAAGACTTAAGCCCTTAGGATTTAAACACTTAGGACTTAAGCCCTTAGGACTTAAGCCCTTAGGATTTAAGGCCTTAGGACTTAAACCCTTAGGACTTAAGCCCTAAGGAGTTAAGCCCTAAGGAATTAAGCCCTAAGGAGTTAAGCCCTTAGGACTTAAGCCCTAAGGAGCTAAGCCCTTAGGACTTAAGCCCTAAGGAGTTAAGCCCTTAGGACTTAAGCCCTAAGGAGTTAAGCCCTTAGGACTTAAGCCCTAAGGAGTTAAGCCCTTAGGACTTAAGCCCTTAGGATTTAAACCCTGAGGACTTAAACCCTTAAGACTTAAGCCCTTAGTATTTAAACCCTTAGGACTTAAGCCCTTAGGACTTAAGCCCTTAGGATTTAAGGCCTTAGGACTTAAACCCTTAGGACTTAAGCCCTAAGGAGTTAAGCCCTAAGGAATTAAGCCCTAAGGAGTTAAGCCCTTAGGACTTAAGCCCTTAGGAGTTAAGCCCTAAGGACTTAAGCCCTAAGGAGTTAAGCCCTTAGGACTTGAGCCCTAAGGAGTTAAGCCCTTAGGACTTAAGCCCTAAGGAGTTAAGCCCTTAGGACTTAAGCCCTAAGGAGTTAAGCCCATAGGACTTAAGCCCTTAGGATTTAAACCCTGAGGACTTAAACCCTTAAGACTTAAGCCTTTAGGACTTAAGCCCTTAGGAGTTAAGGCCTTAGGACTTAAGGCCTTAGCAGTTAAGGCCTTAGGATTTAAGGCCTTAGCACTTAAGGCCTTAGGATTTAAGGCCTTAGCATTTAAGGCCTTAGGATTTAAGGCCTTAGCATTTAAGGCCTTAGGATTTAAGGCCTTAGCATTTAAGGCCTTAGCACTTAAGGCCTTAGGATTTAAGGCCTGAGCACTTAAGGCCTTAGGATTTAAGGCCTTAGCATTTAAGGCCTTAGCACTTAAGGCCTTAGGATTTAAGGCCTTCGGTTTTAAGTCCTTAGGATTTAAGGCCTTAGGATTTAAGGCCTTAGCATTTAAGGCCTTAGCACTTAAGGCCTTAGGATTTAAGGCCTTAGGATTTAAGGGCTTAGGACTTAAGCCCTTAGGACTTAAGCCCTTAGGATTTAAGGCCTTAGGACTTAAACCCTTAGGACTTAAGCCCTTAGGATTTAAACCCTTAGGACTTTAGCCCTAAGGAGTTAAGCCCTTAGGACTTAAGCCCTTAGGATTTAAACCCTTAGGACTTTAGCCCTAAGGAGTTAAGCCCTTAGGACTTAAGCCCTTAGGATTTAAACCCTTCGGACTTAAGCCCTTAGGACTTAAGCCCTTAGGATTTAAGGCCTTAGGACTTAAGGCCTTAGCACTTAAGGCCTTAGGATTTAAGGCCTTAGCACTTAAGGCCTTAGGACTTAAGGCCTTAGGATTTAAGGCCTTAGGATTTAAGGCCTTAGCACTTAAGGCCTTAGGATTTAAGGCCTTAGCACTTAAGGCCTTAGGATTTAAGGCCTTAGCACTTAAGGCCTTAGGGCTTAAGGCCTTAGGATTTAAGGCCTTAGGATTTAAGGCCTTCGGTTTTAAGTCCTTAGGATTTAAGGCCTTAGCACTTAAGGCCTTAGGATTTAAGGCCTTAGCATTTAAGGCCTTAGCACTTAAGGCCTTAGGATTTAAGGCCTTAGGATTTAAGGGCTTAGGACTTAAGCCCTTAGGACTTAAGCCCTTAGGATTTAAGGCCTTAGGACTTAAACCCTTAGGACTTAAGCCCTTAGGATTTAAACCCTTAGGACTTTAGCCCTAAGGAGTTAAGCCCTTAGGACTTAAGCCCTTAGGATTTAAACCCTTAGGACTTTAGCCCTAAGGAGTTAAGCCCTTAGGACTTAAGCCCTTAGGATTTAAACCCTTCGGACTTAAGCCCTTAGGACTTAAGCCCTTAGGATTTAAACCCTGAGGACTTAAACCCTTAAGACTTAAGCCCTAAGGAGTTAAGCCCTTAGGACTTCAGCCCTAAGGAGCTAAGCCCTTAGGACTTAAGCCCTTAGGATTTAAACCCTGAGGACTTAAACCCTTAAGACTTAAGCCCTTAGGATTTAAACCCTTAGGACTTAAGCCCTTAGGACTTATGCCCTTAGGATTTAAACCCTTAGGACTTAAGCCCTTAGGACTTAAGCCCTTAGGATTTAAGGCCTTAGGACTTAAACCCTTCGGACTTAAGCCCTAAGGAGTTAAGCCCTAAGGAATTAAGCCCTAAGGAGTTAAGCCCTTAGGACTTAAGCCCTTAGGATTTAAACCCTTAGGACTTAAGCCCTTAGGACTTAAGCCCTTAGGATTTAAGGCCTTAGGACTTAAACCCTTCGGACTTAAGCCCTAAGGAGTTAAGCCCTAAGGAAGTAAGCCCTAAGGAGTTAAGCCCTTAGGACTTAAGCCCTTAGGACTTAAGCCCTAAGGACTTAAGCCCTAAGGAGTTAAGCCCTTAGGACTTGAGCCCTAAGGAGTTAAGCCCTAAGGACTTAAGCCCTAAGGAGTTAAGCCCTTAGGACTTAAGCCCTAAGGAGTTAAGCCCTTGGGACTTAAGCCCTTAGGATTTAAACCCTGAGGACTTAAACTCTTAAGACTTAAGCCCTTAGGATTTAAACACTTAGGACTTAAGCCCTTAGGACTTAAGCCCTTAGGATTTAAGGCCTTAGGACTTAAACCCTTTGGACTTAAGCCCTAAGGAGTTAAGCCCTAAGGAATTAAGCCCTAAGGAGTTAAGCCCTTAGGACTTAAGCCCTAAGGAGCTAAACCCTTAGGACTTAAGCCCTAAGGAGTGAAGCCCTAAGGAATTAAGCCCTAAGGAGTTAAGCCCTTAGGACTTAAGCCCTAAGGAGCTAAGCCCTTAGGACTTAAGCCCTAAGGAGTTAAGCCCTTAGGACTTAAGCCCTAAGGAGTTAAGCCCTTAGGACTTAAGCCCTAAGGAGTTAAGCCCTTAGGACTTAAGCCCTTAGGATTTAAACCCTGAGGACTTAAACCCTTAAGACTTAAGCCCTTAGTATTTAAACCCTTAGGACTTAAGCCCTTAGGACTTAAGCCCTTAGGATTTAAGGCCTTAGGACTTAAACCCTTAGGACTTAAGCCCTAAGGAGTTAAGCCCTAAGGAATTAAGCCCTAAGGAGTTAAGCCCTTAGGACTTAAGCCCTTAGGAGTTAAGCCCTAAGGACTTAAGCCCTAAGGAGTTAAGCCCTTAGGACTTGAGCCCTAAGGAGTTAAGCCCTTAGGACTTAAGCCCTAAGGAGTTAAGCCCATAGGACTTAAGCCCTTAGGATTTAAACCCTGAGGACTTAAACCCTTAAGACTTAAGCCTTTAGGACTTAAGCCCTTAGGAGTTAAGGCCTTAGGACTTAAGGCCTTAGCAGTTAAGGCCTTAGGATTTAAGGCCTTAGCACTTAAGGACTTAGGATTTAAGGCCTTAGGTTTTAAGTCCTTTAGGATTTAAGGCCTTAGCACTTAAGGCCTTAGGATTTAAGGCCTTAGCATTTAAGGCCTTAGGATTTAAGGCCTTTGCATTTAAGGCCTTAGGGTTTAAGGCCTTAGCATTTAAGACCTTAGCACTTAAGGCCTTAGGATTTAAGGCCTGAGCACTTAAGGCCTTAGGATTTAAGGCCTTAGCATTTAAGGCCTTAGCACTTAAGGCCTTAGGATTTAAGGCCTTCGGTTTTAAGTCCTTAGGATTTAAGGCCTTAGCACTTAAGGCCTTAGGATTTAAGGCCTTAGCATTTAAGGCCTTAGCACTTAAGGCCTTAGGATTTAAGGCCTTAGGATTTAAGGGCTTAGGACTTAAGCCCTTAGGACTTAAGCCCTTAGGATTTAAACCCTTAGGACTTTAGCCCTAAGGAGTTAAGCCCTTAGGACTTAAGCCCTTAGGATTTAAACCCTTAGGACTTTAGCCCTAAGGAGTTAAGCCCTTAGGACTTAAGCCCTTAGGATTTAAACCCTTCGGACTTAAGCCCTTAGGACTTAAGCCCTTAGGATTTAAGGCCTTAGGACTTAAGGCCTTAGCACTTAAGGCCTTAGGATTTAAGGCCTTAGCACTTAAGGCCTTAGGATTTAAGGCCTTAGCACTTAAGGCCTTAGGACTTAAGGCCTTAGGATTTAAGGCCTTAGCACTTAAGGCCTTAGGATTTAAGGCCTTAGCACTTAAGGCCTTAGGATTTAAGGCCTTAGCACTTAAGGCCTTAGGACTTAAGGCCTTAGGATTTAAGGCCTTAGGATTTAAGGCCTTCGGTTTTAAGTCCTTAGGATTTAAGGCCTTAGCACTTAAGGCCTTAGGATTTAAGGCCTTAGCATTTAAGGCCTTAGCACTTAAGGCCTTAGGATTTAAGGCCTTAGGATTTAAGGGCTTAGGACTTAAGCCCTTAGGACTTAAGCCCTTAGGATTTAAGGCCTTAGGACTTAAACCCTTAGGACTTAAGCCCTTAGGATTTAAACCCTTAGGACTTTAGCCCTAAGGAGTTAAGCCCTTAGGACTTAAGCCCTTAGGATTTAAACCCTTAGGACTTTAGCCCTAAGGAGTTAAGCCCTTAGGACTTAAGCCCTTAGGATTTAAACCCTTCGGACTTAAGCCCTTAGGACTTAAGCCCTTAGGATTTAAACCCTGAGGACTTAAACCCTTAAGACTTAAGCCCTAAGGAGTTAAGCCCTTAGGACTTTAGCCCTAAGGAGCTAAGCCCTTAGGACTTAAGCCCTTAGGATTTAAACCCTGAGGACTTAAACCCTTAAGACTTAAGCCCTTAGGATTTTAACCCTTAGGACTTAAGCCCTTAGGACTTAAGCCCTTAGGATTTAAACCCTTAGGACTTAAGCCCTTAGGACTTAAGCCCTTAGGATTTAAGGCCTTAGGACTTAAACCCTTCGGACTTAAGCCCTAAGGAGTTAAGCCCTAAGGAAGTAAGCCCTAAGGAGTTAAGCCCTTAGGACTTAAGCCCTTAGGACTTAAGCCCTAAGGACTTAAGCCCTAAGGAGTTAAGCCCTTAGGACTTGAGCCCTAAGGAGTTAAGCCCTAAGGACTTAAGCCCTAAGGATTTAAGCCCTTAGGACTTAAGCCCTAAGGAGTTAAGCCCTTGGGACTTAAGCCCTTAGGATTTAAACCCTGAGGACTTAAACCCTTAAGACTTAAGCCCTTAGGATTTAAACACTTAGGACTTAAGCCCTTAGGACTTAAGCCCTTAGGATTTAAGGCCTTAGGACTTAAACCCTTAGGACTTAAGCCCTAAGGAGTTAAGCCCTAAGGAATTAAGCCCTAAGGAGTTAAGCCCTTAGGACTTAAGCCCTAAGGAGCTAAGCCCTTAGGACTTAAGCCCTAAGGAGTTAAGCCCTTAGGACTTAAGCCCTAAGGAGTTAAGCCCTTAGGACTTAAGCCCTTAGGATTTAAACCCTGAGGACTTAAACCCTTAAGACTTAAGCCCTTAGTATTTAAACCCTTAGGACTTAAGCCCTTAGGACTTAAGCCCTTAGGATTTAAGGCCTTAGGACTTAAACCCTTAGGACTTAAGCCCTAAGGAGTTAAGCCCTAAGGAATTAAGCCCTAAGGAGTTAAGCCCTTAGGACTTAAGCCCTAAGGAGCTAAACCCTTAGGACTTAAGCCCTAAGGAGTGAAGCCCTAAGGAATTAAGCCCTAAGGAGTTAAGCCCTTAGGACTTAAGCCCTAAGGAGCTAAGCCCTTAGGACTTAAGCCCTAAGGAGTTAAGCCCTTAGGACTTAAGCCCTAAGGAGTTAAGCCCTTAGGACTTAAGCCCTAAGGAGTTAAGCCCTTAGGACTTAAGCCCTTAGGATTTAAACCCTGAGGACTTAAACCCTTAAGACTTAAGCCCTTAGTATTTAAACCCTTAGGAGTTAAGCCCTTAGGACTTAAGCCCTTAGGATTTAAGGCCTTAGGACTTAAACCCTTAGGACTTAAGCCCTAAGGAGTTAAGCCCTAGGGAATTAAGCCCTAAGGAGTTAAGCCCTTAGGACTTAAGCCCTTAGGAGTTAAGCCCTAAGGACTTAAGCCCTAAGGAGTTAAGCCCTTAGGACTTGAGCCCTAAGGAGTTAAGCCCTTAGGACTTAAGCCCTAAGGAGTTAAGCCCTTAGGACTTAAGCCCTAAGGAGTTAAGCCCATAGGACTTAAGCCCTTAGGATTTAAACCCTGAGGACTTAAACCCTTAAGACTTAAGCCTTTAGGACTTAAGCCCTTAGGAGTTAAGGCCTTAGGACTTAAGGCCTTAGCAGTTAAGGCCTTAGGATTTAAGGCCTTAGCACTTAAGGACTTAGGATTTAAGGCCTTAGGTTTTAAGTCCTTTAGAATTTAAGGCCTTAGCACTTAAGGCCTTAGGATTTAAGGCCTTAGCATTTAAGGCCTTAGGATTTAAGGCCTTAGCATTTAAGGCCTTAGCACTTAAGGCCTTAGGATTTAAGGCCTGAGCACTTAAGGCCTTAGGATTTAAGGCCTTAGCATTTAAGGCCTTAGCACTTAAGGCCTTAGGATTTAAGGCCTTCGGTTTTAAGTCCTTAGGATTTAAGGCCTTAGCACTTAAGGCCTTAGGATTTAAGGCCTTAGCATTTAAGGGCTTAGGACTTAAGCCCTTAGGACTTAAGCCCTTAGGATTTAAGGCCTTAGGACTTAAACCCTTAGGACTTAAGCCCTTAGGATTTAAACCCTTAGGACTTTAGCCCTAAGGAGTTAAGCCCTTAGGACTTAAGCCCTTAGGATTTAAACCCTTAGGACTTTAGCCCTAAGGAGTTAAGCCCTTAGGACTTAAGCCCTTAGGATTTAAACCCTTCGGACTTAAGCCCTTAGGACTTAAGCCCTTAGGATTTAAGGCCTTAGGACTTAAGGCCTTAGCACTTAACGCCTTAGGATTTAAGGCCTTAGCACTTAAGGCCTTAGGATTTAAGGCCTTAGCACTTAAGGCCTTAGGACTTAAGGCCTTAGGATTTAAGGCCTTAGGATTTAAGGCCTTAGCACTTAAGGCCTTAGGATTTAAGGCCTTAGCACTTAAGGCCTTAGGATTTAAGGCCTTAGCACTTAAGGCCTTAGGACTTAAGGCCTTAGGATTTAAGGCCTTAGGATTTAAGGCCTTCGGTTTTAAGTCCTTAGGATTTAAGGCCTTAGCACTTAAGGCCTTAGGATTTAAGGCCTTAGCATTTAAGGCCTTAGCACTTAAGGCCTTAGGATTTAAGGCCTTAGGATTTAAGGGCTTAGGACTTAAGCCCTTAGGACTTAAGCCCTTAGGATTTAAGGCCTTAGGACTTAAACCCTTAGGACTTAAGCCCTTAGGATTTAAACCCTTAGGACTTTAGCCCTAAGGAGTTAAGCCCTTAGGACTTAAGCCCTTAGGATTTAAACCCTTCGGACTTAAGCCCTTAGGACTTAAGCCCTTAGGATTTAAGGCCTTAGGACTTAAGGCCTTAGCACTTAACGCCTTAGGATTTAAGGCCTTAGCACTTAAGGCCTTAGGATTTAAGGCCTTAGCACTTAAGGCCTTAGGACTTAAGGCCTTAGGATTTAAGGCCTTAGGATTTAAGGCCTTAGCACTTAAGGCCTTAGGATTTAAGGCCTTAGCACTTAAGGCCTTAGGATTTAAGGCCTTAGCACTTAAGGCCTTAGGACTTAAGGCCTTAGGATTTAAGGCCTTAGGATTTAAGGCCTTCGGTTTTAAGTCCTTAGGATTTAAGGCCTTAGCACTTAAGGCCTTAGGATTTAAGGCCTTAGCATTTAAGGCCTTAGCACTTAAGGCCTTAGGATTTAAGGCCTTAGGATTTAAGGGCTTAGGACTTAAGCCCTTAGGACTTAAGCCCTTAGGATTTAAGGCCTTAGGACTTAAACCCTTAGGACTTAAGCCCTTAGGATTTAAACCCTTAGGACTTTAGCCCTAAGGAGTTAAGCCCTTAGGACTTAAGCCCTTAGGATTTAAACCCTTAGGACTTTAGCCCTAAGGAGTTAAGCCCTTAGGACTTAAGCCCTTAGGATTTAAACCCTTCGGACTTAAGCCCTTAGGACTTAAGCCCTTAGGATTTAAACCCTGAGGACTTAAACCCTTAAGACTTAAGCCCTAAGGAGTTAAGCCCTTAGGACTTTAGCCCTAAGGAGCTAAGCCCTTAGGACTTAAGCCCTTAGGATTTAAACCCTGAGGACTTAAACCCTTAAGACTTAAGCCCTTAGGATTTAAACCCTTAGGACTTAAGCCCTTAGGACTTAAGCCCTTAGGATTTAAACCCTTAGGACTTAAGCCCTTAGGACTTAAGCCCTTAGGATTTAAGGCCTTAGGACTTAAACCCTTCGGACTTAAGCCCTAAGGAGTTAAGCCCTAAGGAAGTAAGCCCTAAGGAGTTAAGCCCTTAGGACTTAAGCCCTTAGGACTTAAGCCCTAAGGACTTAAGCCCTAAGGAGTTAAGCCCTTAGGACTTGAGCCCTAAGGAGTTAAGCCCTAAGGACTTAAGCCCTAAGGAGTTAAGCCCTTAGGACTTAAGCCCTAAGGAGTTAAGCCCTTGGGACTTAAGCCCTTAGGATTTAAACCCTGAGGACTTAAACCCTTAAGACTTAAGCCCTTAGGATTTAAACACTTAGGACTTAAGCCCTTAGGACTTAAGCCCTTAGGATTTAAGGCCTTAGGACTTAAACCCTTAGGACTTAAGCCCTAAGGAGTTAAGCCCTAAGGAATTAAGCCCTAAGGAGTTAAGCCCTTAGGACTTAAGCCCTAAGGAGCTAAGCCCTTAGGACTTAAGCCCTAAGGAGTTAAGCCCTTAGGACTTAAGCCCTAAGGAGTTAAGCCCTTAGGACTTAAGCCCTAAGGAGTTAAGCCCTTAGGACTTAAGCCCTTAGGATTTAAACCCTGAGGACTTAAACCCTTAAGACTTAAGCCCTTAGTATTTAAACCCTTAGGACTTAAGCCCTTAGGACTTAAGCCCTTAGGATTTAAGGCCTTAGGACTTAAACCCTTAGGACTTAAGCCCTAAGGAGTTAAGCCCTAAGGAATTAAGCCCTAAGGAGTTAAGCCCTTAGGACTTAAGCCCTTAGGAGTTAAGCCCTAAGGACTTAAGCCCTAAGGAGTTAAGCCCTTAGGACTTAAGCCCTTAGGATTTAAACCCTGAGGACTTAAACCCTTAAGACTTAAGCCTTTAGGACTTAAGCCCTTAGGAGTTAAGGCCTTAGGACTTAAGGCCTTAGCAGTTAAGGCCTTAGGATTTAAGGCCTTAGCACTTAAGGCCTTAGGATTTAAGGCCTTAGCATTTAAGGCCTTAGGATTTAAGGCCTTAGCATTTAAGGCCTTAGGATTTAAGGCCTTAGCATTTAAGGCCCTAGCACTTAAGGCCTTAGGATTTAAGGCCTGAGCACTTAAGGCCTTAGGATTTAAGGCCTTAGCATTTAAGGCCTTAGCACTTAAGGCCTTAGGATTTAAGGCCTTCGGTTTTAAGTCCTTAGGATTTAAGGCCTTAGCACTTAAGGCCTTAGGATTTAAGGCCTTAGCATTTAAGGCCTTAGCACTTAAGGCCTTAGGATTTAAGGCCTTAGGATTTAAGGGCTTAGGACTTAAGCCCTTAGGACTTAAGCCCTTAGGATTTAAGGCCTTAGGACTTAAACCCTTAGGACTTAAGCCCTTAGGATTTAAACCCTTAGGACTTTAGCCCTAAGGAGTTAAGCCCTTAGGACTTAAGCCCTTAGGATTTAAACCCTTAGGACTTTAGCCCTAAGGAGTTAAGCCCTTAGGACTTAAGCCCTTAGGATTTAAACCCTTCGGACTTAAGCCCTTAGGACTTAAGCCCTTAGGATTTAAACCCTGAGGACTTAAACCCTTAAGACTTAAGCCCTAAGGAGTTAAGCCCTTAGGACTTTAGCCCTAAGGAGCTAAGCCCTTAGGACTTAAGCCCTTAGGATTTAAACCCTGAGGACTTAAACCCTTAAGACTTAAGCCCTTAGGATTTAAACCCTTAGGACTTAAGCCCTTAGGACTTAAGCCCTTAGGATTTAAACCCTTAGGACTTAAGCCCTTAGGACTTAAGCCCTTAGGATTTAAGGCCTTAGGACTTAAACCCTTCGGACTTAAGCCCTAAGGAGTTAAGCCCTAAGGAAGTAAGCCCTAAGGAGTTAAGCCCTTAGGACTTAAGCCCTTAGGACTTAAGCCCTAAGGACTTAAGCCCTAAGGAGTTAAGCCCTTAGGACTTGAGCCCTAAGGAGTTAAGCCCTAAGGACTTAAGCCCTAAGGAGTTAAGCCCTTAGGACTTAAGCCCTAAGGAGTTAAGCCCTTGGGACTTAAGCCCTTAGGATTTAAACCCTGAGGACTTAAACCCTTAAGACTTAAGCCCTTAGGATTTAAACACTTAGGACTTAAGCCCTTAGGACTTAAGCCCTTAGGATTTAAGGCCTTAGGACTTAAACCCTTAGGACTTAAGCCCTAAGGAGTTAAGCCCTAAGGAATTAAGCCCTAAGGAGTTAAGCCCTTAGGACTTAAGCCCTAAGGAGCTAAGCCCTTAGGACTTAAGCCCTAAGGAGTTAAGCCCTTAGGACTTAAGCCCTAAGGAGTTAAGCCCTTAGGACTTAAGCCCTAAGGAGTTAAGCCCTTAGGACTTAAGCCCTTAGGATTTAAACCCTGAGGACTTAAACCCTTAAGACTTAAGCCCTTAGTATTTAAACCCTTAGGACTTAAGCCCTTAGGACTTAAGCCCTTAGGATTTAAGGCCTTAGGACTTAAACCCTTAGGACTTAAGCCCTAAGGAGTTAAGCCCTAAGGAATTAAGCCCTAAGGAGTTAAGCCCTTAGGACTTAAGCCCTTAGGAGTTAAGCCCTAAGGACTTAAGCCCTAAGGAGTTAAGCCCTTAGGACTTAAGCCCTTAGGATTTAAACCCTGAGGACTTAAACCCTTAAGACTTAAGCCTTTAGGACTTAAGCCCTTAGGAGTTAAGGCCTTAGGACTTAAGGCCTTAGCAGTTAAGGCCTTAGGATTTAAGGCCTTAGCACTTAAGGCCTTAGGATTTAAGGCCTTAGCATTTAAGGCCTTAGGATTTAAGGCCTTAGCATTTAAGGCCTTAGGATTTAAGGCCTTAGCATTTAAGGCCCTAGCACTTAAGGCCTTAGGATTTAAGGCCTGAGCACTTAAGGCCTTAGGATTTAAGGCCTTAGCATTTAAGGCCTTAGCACTTAAGGCCTTAGGATTTAAGGCCTTCGGTTTTAAGTCCTTAGGATTTAAGGCCTTAGGATTTAAGGCCTTAGCATTTAAGGCCTTAGCACTTAAGGCCTTAGCATTTAAGGCCTTAGCATTTAAGGCCTTAGCACTTAAGGCCTTAGGATTTAAGGCCTTAGGATTTAAGGGCTTAGGACTTAAGCCCTTAGGACTTAAGCCCTTAGGATTTAAGGCCTTCGGACTTAAACCCTTAGGACTTAAGCCCTTAGGATTTAAACCCTTAGGACTTTAGCCCTATGGAGTTAAGCCCTTAGGACTTAAGCCCTTAGGATTTAAACCCTTAGGACTTTAGCCCTAAGGAGTTAAGCCCTTAGGACTTAAGCCCTTAGGATTTAAACCCTTCGGACTTAAGCCCTTAGGACTTAAGCCCTTAGGATTTAAGGCCTTAGGACTTAAGGCCTTAGCACTTAAGGCCTTAGGATTTAAGGCCTTAGCACTTAAGGCCTTAGGATTTAAGGCCTTAGCACTTAAGGCCTTAGGACTTAAGGCCTTAGGATTTAAGGCCTTAGGATTTAAGGCCTTAGCACTTAAGGCCTTAGGATTTAAGGCCTTAGCACTTAAGGCCTTAGGATTTAAGGCCTTAGCACTTAAGGCCTTAGGACTTAAGGCCTTAGGATTTAAGGCCTTAGGATTTAAGGCCTTCGGTTTTAAGTCCTTAGGATTTAAGGCCTTAGCACTTAAGGCCTTAGGATTTAAGGCCTTAGCATTTAAGGCCTTAGCACTTAAGGCCTTAGGATTTAAGGCCTTAGGATTTAAGGGCTTAGGACTTAAGCCCTTAGGACTTAAGCCCTTAGGATTTAAGGCCTTAGGACTTAAACCCTTCGGACTTAAGCCCTTAGGATTTAAACCCTTAGGACTTTAGCCCTAAGGAGTTAAGCCCTTAGGACTTAAGCCCTTAGGATTTAAACCCTTAGGACTTTAGCCCTAAGGAGTTAAGCCCTTAGGACTTAAGCCCTTAGGATTTAAACCCTTCGGACTTAAGCCCTTAGGACTTAAGCCCTTAGGATTTAAACCCTGAGGACTTAAACCCTTAAGACTTAAGCCCTAAGGAGTTAAGCCCTTAGGACTTTAGCCCTAAGGAGCTAAGCCCTTAGGACTTAAGCCCTTAGGATTTAAACCCTTAGGACTTAAGCCCTTAGGACTTAAGCCCTTAGGATTTAAACCCTTAGGACTTAAGCCCTTAGGACTTAAGCCCTTAGGATTTAAGGCCTTAGGACTTAAACCCTTCGGACTTAAGCCCTAAGGAGTTAAGCCCTTAGGACTTGAGCCCTAAGGAGTTAAGCCCTAAGGACTTAAGCCCTAAGGAGTTAAGCCCTTAGGACTTAAGCCCTAAGGAGTTAAGCCCTTGGGACTTAAGCCCTTAGGATTTAAACCCTGAGGACTTAAACCCTTAAGACTTAAGCCCTTAGGATTTAAACACTTAGGACTTAAGCCCTTAGGACTTAAGCCCTTAGGATTTAAGGCCTTAGGACTTAAACCCTTAGGACTTAAGCCCTAAGGAGTTAAGCCCTTAGGACTTAAGCCCTAAGGAGCTAAGCCCTTAGGACTTAAGCCCTAAGGAGTTAAGCCCTTAGGACTTAAGCCCTAAGGAGTTAAGCCCTTAGGACTTAAGCCCTAAGGAGTTAAGCCCTTAGGACTTAAGCCCTTAGGATTTAAACCCTGAGGACTTAAACCCTTAAGACTTAAGCCCTTAGTATTTAAACCCTTAGGACTTAAGCCCTTAGGACTTAAGCCCTTAGGATTTAAGGCCTTAGGACTTAAACCCTTCGGACTTAAGCCCTAAGGAGTTAAGCCCTAAGGAATTAAGCCCTAAGGAGTTAAGCCCTTAGGACTTAAGCCCTTAGGAGTTAAGCCCTAAGGACTTAAGCCCTAAGGAGTTAAGCCCTTAGGACTTGAGCCCTAAGGAGTTAAGCCCTTAGGACTTAAGCCCTAAGGAGTTAAGCCCTTAGGACTTAAGCCCTAAGGAGTTAAGCCCATAGGGCTTAAGCCCTTAGGATTTAAACCCTGAGGACTTAAACCCTTAAGACTTAAGCCTTTAGGACTTAAGCCCTTAGGAGTCAAGGCCTTAGGACTTAAGGCCTTAGCAGTTAAGGCCTTAGGATTTAAGGCCTTAGCACTTAAGGCCTTAGGATTTAAGGCCTTAGCATTTAAGGCCTTAGGATTTAAGGCCTTAGCATTTAAGGCCTTAGCACTTAAGGCCTTAGGATTTAAGGCCTGAGCACTTAAGGCCTTAGGATTTAAGGCCTTAGCATTTAAGGCCTTAGCACTTAAGGCCTTAGGATTTAAGGCCTTCGGTTTTAAGTCCTTAGGATTTAAGGCCTTAGGATTTAAGGCCTTAGCATTTAAGGCCTTAGCACTTAAGGCGTTAGGATTTAAGGCCTTAGGATTTAAGGGCTTAGGACTTAAGCCCTTAGGACTTAAGCCCTTAGGATTTAAGGCCTTAGGACTTAAACACTTAGGACTTAAGCCCTTAGGATTTAAACCCTTAGGACTTTAGCCCTAAGGAGTTAAGCCCTTAGGACTTAAGCCCTTAGGATTTAAACCCTTAGGACTTTAGCCCTAAGGAGTTAAGCCCTTAGGACTTAAGCCCTTAGGATTTAAACCCTTCGGACTTAAGCCCTTAGGACTTAAGCCCTTAGGATTTAAGGCCTTAGGACTTAAGGCCTTAGCACTTAAGGCCTTAGGATTTAAGGCCTTAGCACTTAAGGCCTTAGGATTTAAGGCCTTAGCACTTAAGGCCTTAGGACTTAAGGCCTTAGGATTTAAGGCCTTAGGATTTAAGGCCTTAGCACTTAAGGCCTTAGGATTTAAGGCCTTAGCACTTAAGGCCTTAGGATTTAAGGCCTTAGCACTTAAGGCCTTAGGGCTTAAGGCCTTAGGATTTAAGGCCTTAGGATTTAAGGCCTTCGGTTTTAAGTCCTTAGGATTTAAGGCCTTAGCACTTAAGGCCTTAGGATTTAAGGCCTTAGCATTTAAGGCCTTAGCACTTAAGGCCTTAGGATTTAAGGCCTTAGGATTTAAGGGCTTAGGACTTAAGCCCTTAGGACTTAAGCCCTTAGGATTTAAGGCCTTAGGACTTAAACCCTTAGGACTTAAGCCCTTAGGATTTAAACCCTTAGGACTTTAGCCCTAAGGAGTTAAGCCCTTAGGACTTAAGCCCTTAGGATTTAAACCCTTAGGACTTTAGCCCTAAGGAGTTAAGCCCTTAGGACTTAAGCCCTTAGGATTTAAACCCTTCGGACTTAAGCCCTTAGGACTTAAGCCCTTAGGATTTAAACCCTGAGGACTTAAGCCCTTAAGACTTAAGCCCTAAGGAGTTAAGCCCTTAGGACTTTAGCCCTAAGGATCTAAGCCCTTAGGACTTAAGCCCTTAGGATTTAAACCCTGAGGACTTAAACCCTTAAGACTTAAGCCCTTAGGATTTAAACCCTTAGGACTTAAGCCCTTAGGACTTAAGCCCTTAGGATTTAAACCCTTAGGACTTAAGCCCTTAGGACTTAAGCCCTTAGGATTTAAGGCCTTAGGACTTAAACCCTTCGGACTTAAGCCCTAAGGAGTTAAGCCCTAAGGAATTAAGCCCTAAGGAGTTAAGCCCTTAGGACTTAAGCCCTTAGGATTTAAACCCTTAGGACTTAAGCCCTTAGGACTTAAGCCCTTAGGATTTAAGGCCTTAGGACTTAAACCCTTCGGACTTAAGCCCTAAGGAGTTAAGCCCTAAGGAAGTAAGCCCTAAGGAGTTAAGCCCTTAGGACTTAAGCCCTTAGGACTTAAGCCCTAAGGACTTAAGCCCTAAGGAGTTAAGCCCTTAGGACTTGAGCCCTAAGGAGTTAAGCCCTAAGGACTTAAGCCCTAAGGAGTTAAGCCCTTAGGACTTAAGCCCTAAGGAGTTAAGCCCTTGGGACTTAAGCCCTTAGGATTTAAACCCTGAGGACTTAAACCCTTAAGACTTAAGCCCTTAGGATTTAAACACTTAGGACTTAAGCCCTTAGGACTTAAGCCCTTAGGATTTAAGGCCTTAGGACTTAAACCCTTAGGACTTAAGCCCTAAGGAGTTAAGCCCTAAGGAATTAAGCCCTAAGGAGTTAAGCCCTTAGGACTTAAGCCCTAAGGAGCTAAACCCTTAGGACTTAAGCCCTAAGGAGTGAAGCCCTAAGGAATTAAGCCCTAAGGAGTTAAGCCCTTAGGACTTAAGCCCTAAGGAGCTAAGCCCTTAGGACTTAAGCCCTAAGGAGTTAAGCCCTTAGGACTTAAGCCCTAAGGAGTTAAGCCCTTAGGACTTAAGCCCTAAGGAGTTAAGCCCTTAGGACTTAAGCCCTTAGGATTTAAACCCTGAGGAATTAAACCCTTAAGACTTAAGCCCTTAGTATTTAAACCCTTAGGATTTAAGCCCTTAGGACTTAAGCCCTTAGGATTTAAGGCCTTAGGACTTAAACCCTTAGGACTTAAGCCCTAAGGAGTTAAGCCCTAAGGAATTAAGCCCTAAGGAGTTAAGCCCTTAGGACTTAAGCCCTTAGGAGTTAAGCCCTAAGGACTTAAGCCCTAAGGAGTTAAGCCCTTAGGACTTGAGCCCTAAGGAGTTAAGCCCTTAGGACTTAAGCCCTAAGGAGTTAAGCCCTTAGGACTTAAGCCCTAAGGAGTTAAGCCCATAGGACTTAAGCCCTTAGGATTTAAACCCTGAGGACTTAAACCCTTAAGACTTAAGCCTTTAGGACTTAAGCCCTTAGGAGTTAAGGCCTTAGGACTTAAGGCCTTAGCAGTTAAGGCCTTAGGATTTAAGGCCTTAGCACTTAAGGACTTAGGATTTAAGGCCTTAGGTTTTAAGTCCTTTAGGATTTAAGGCCATAGCACTTAAGGCCTTAGGATTTAAGGCCTTAGCATTTAAGGCCTTAGGATTTAAGGCCTTTGCATTTAAGGCCTTAGGATTTAAGGCCTTAGCATTTAAGGCCTTAGCACTTAAGGCCTTAGGATTTAAGGCCTGAGCACTTAAGGCCTTAGGATTTAAGGCCTTAGCATTTAAGGCCTTAGCACTTAAGGCCTTAGGATTTAAGGCCTTCGGTTTTAAGTCCTTAGGATTTAAGGCCTTAGCACTTAAGGCCTTAGGATTTAAGGCCTTAGCATTTAAGGCCTTAGCACTTAAGGCCTTAGGATTTAAGGCCTTAGGATTTAAGGCCTTAGGATTTAAGGCCTTCGGTTTTAAGTCCTTAGGATTTAAGGCCTTAGCACTTAAGGCCTTAGGATTTAAGGCCTTAGCATTTAAGGCCTTAGCACTTAAGGCCTTAGGATTTAAGGCCTTAGGATTTAAGGGCTTAGGACTTAAGCCCTTAGGACTTAAGCCCTTAGGATTTAAGGCCTTAGGACTTAAACCCTTCGGACTTAAGCCCTTAGGATTTAAACCCTTAGGACTTTAGCCCTAAGGAGTTAAGCCCTTAGGACTTAAGCCCTTAGGATTTAAACCCTTAGGACTTTAGCCCTAAGGAGTTAAGCCCTTAGGACTTAAGCCCTTAGGATTTAAACCCTTCGGACTTAAGCCCTTAGGACTTAAGCCCTTAGGATTTAAACCCTGAGGACTTAAACCCTTAAGACTTAAGCCCTAAGGAGTTAAGCCCTTAGGACTTTAGCCCTAAGGAGCTAAGCCCTTAGGACTTAAGCCCTTAGGATTTAAACCCTTAGGACTTAAGCCCTTAGGACTTAAGCCCTTAGGATTTAAACCCTTAGGACTTAAGCCCTTAGGACTTAAGCCCTTAGGATTTAAGGCCTTAGGACTTAAACCCTTCGGACTTAAGCCCTAAGGAGTTAAGCCCTTAGGACTTGAGCCCTAAGGAGTTAAGCCCTAAGGACTTAAGCCCTAAGGAGTTAAGCCCTTAGGACTTAAGCCCTAAGGAGTTAAGCCCTTGGGACTTAAGCCCTTAGGATTTAAACCCTGAGGACTTAAACCCTTAAGACTTAAGCCCTTAGGATTTAAACACTTAGGACTTAAGCCCTTAGGACTTAAGCCCTTAGGATTTAAGGCCTTAGGACTTAAACCCTTAGGACTTAAGCCCTAAGGAGTTAAGCCCTTAGGACTTAAGCCCTAAGGAGCTAAGCCCTTAGGACTTAAGCCCTAAGGAGTTAAGCCCTTAGGACTTAAGCCCTAAGGAGTTAAGCCCTTAGGACTTAAGCCCTAAGGAGTTAAGCCCTTAGGACTTAAGCCCTTAGGATTTAAACCCTGAGGACTTAAACCCTTAAGACTTAAGCCCTTAGTATTTAAACCCTTAGGACTTAAGCCCTTAGGACTTAAGCCCTTAGGATTTAAGGCCTTAGGACTTAAACCCTTCGGACTTAAGCCCTAAGGAGTTAAGCCCTAAGGAATTAAGCCCTAAGGAGTTAAGCCCTTAGGACTTAAGCCCTTAGGAGTTAAGCCCTAAGGACTTAAGCCCTAAGGAGTTAAGCCCTTAGGACTTGAGCCCTAAGGAGTTAAGCCCTTAGGACTTAAGCCCTAAGGAGTTAAGCCCTTAGGACTTAAGCCCTAAGGAGTTAAGCCCATAGGGCTTAAGCCCTTAGGATTTAAACCCTGAGGACTTAAACCCTTAAGACTTAAGCCTTTAGGACTTAAGCCCTTAGGAGTCAAGGCCTTAGGACTTAAGGCCTTAGCAGTTAAGGCCTTAGGATTTAAGGCCTTAGCACTTAAGGCCTTAGGATTTAAGGCCTTAGCATTTAAGGCCTTAGGATTTAAGGCCTTAGCATTTAAGGCCTTAGCACTTAAGGCCTTAGGATTTAAGGCCTGAGCACTTAAGGCCTTAGGATTTAAGGCCTTAGCATTTAAGGCCTTAGCACTTAAGGCCTTAGGATTTAAGGCCTTCGGTTTTAAGTCCTTAGGATTTAAGGCCTTAGGATTTAAGGCCTTAGCATTTAAGGCCTTAGCACTTAAGGCGTTAGGATTTAAGGCCTTAGGATTTAAGGGCTTAGGACTTAAGCCCTGAGGACTTAAGCCCTTAGGATTTAAGGCCTTAGGACTTAAACACTTAGGACTTAAGCCCTTAGGATTTAAACCCTTAGGACTTTAGCCCTAAGGAGTTAAGCCCTTAGGACTTAAGCCCTTAGGATTTAAACCCTTAGGACTTTAGCCCTAAGGAGTTAAGCCCTTAGGACTTAAGCCCTTAGGATTTAAACCCTTCGGACTTAAGCCCTTAGGACTTAAGCCCTTAGGATTTAAGGCCTTAGGACTTAAGGCCTTAGCACTTAAGGCCTTAGGATTTAAGGCCTTAGCACTTAAGGCCTTAGGATTTAAGGCCTTAGCACTTAAGGCCTTAGGACTTAAGGCCTTAGCACTTAAGGCCTTAGGATTTAAGGCCTTAGCACTTAAGGCCTTAGGATTTAAGGCCTTAGCACTTAAGGCCTTAGGATTTAAGGCCTTAGCACTTAAGGCCTTAGGGCTTAAGGCCTTAGGATTTAAGGCCTTAGGATTTAAGGCCTTCGGTTTTAAGTCCTTAGGATTTAAGGCCTTAGCACTTAAGGCCTTAGGATTTAAGGCCTTAGCATTTAAGGCCTTAGCACTTAAGGCCTTAGGATTTAAGGCCTTAGGATTTAAGGGCTTAGGACTTAAGCCCTTAGGACTTAAGCCCTTAGGATTTAAGGCCTTAGGACTTAAACCCTTAGGACTTAAGCCCTTAGGATTTAAACCCTTAGGACTTTAGCCCTAAGGAGTTAAGCCCTTAGGACTTAAGCCCTTAGGATTTAAACCCTTAGGACTTTAGCCCTAAGGAGTTAAGCCCTTAGGACTTAAGCCCTTAGGATTTAAACCCTTCGGACTTAAGCCCTTAGGACTTAAGCCCTTAGGATTTAAACCCTGAGGACTTAAGCCCTTAAGACTTAAGCCCTAAGGAGTTAAGCCCTTAGGACTTTAGCCCTAAGGAGCTAAGCCCTTAGGACTTAAGCCCTTAGGATTTAAACCCTGAGGACTTAAACCCTTAAGACTTAAGCCCTTAGGATTTAAACCCTTAGGACTTAAGCCCTTAGGACTTAAGCCCTTAGGATTTAAACCCTTAGGACTTAAGCCCTTAGGACTTAAGCCCTTAGGATTTAAGGCCTTAGGACTTAAACCCTTCGGACTTAAGCCCTAAGGAGTTAAGCCCTAAGGAATTAAGCCCTAAGGAGTTAAGCCCTTAGGACTTAAGCCCTTAGGATTTAAACCCTTAGGACTTAAGCCCTTAGGACTTAAGCCCTTAGGATTTAAGGCCTTAGGACTTAAACCCTTCGGACTTAAGCCCTAAGGAGTTAAGCCCTAAGGAAGTAAGCCCTAAGGAGTTAAGCCCTTAGGACTTAAGCCCTTAGGACTTAAGCCCTAAGGACTTAAGCCCTAAGGAGTTAAGCCCTTAGGACTTGAGCCCTAAGGAGTTAAGCCCTAAGGACTTAAGCCCTAAGGAGTTAAGCCCTTAGGACTTAAGCCCTAAGGAGTTAAGCCCTTGGGACTTAAGCCCTTAGGATTTAAACCCTGAGGACTTAAACCCTTAAGACTTAAGCCCTTAGGATTTAAACACTTAGGACTTAAGCCCTTAGGACTTAAGCCCTTAGGATTTAAGGCCTTAGGACTTAAACCCTTAGGACTTAAGCCCTAAGGAGTTAAGCCCTAAGGAATTAAGCCCTAAGGAGTTAAGCCCTTAGGACTTAAGCCCTAAGGAGCTAAACCCTTAGGACTTAAGCCCTAAGGAGTGAAGCCCTAAGGAATTAAGCCCTAAGGAGTTAAGCCCTTAGGACTTAAGCCCTAAGGAGCTAAGCCCTTAGGACTTAAGCCCTAAGGAGTTAAGCCCTTAGGACTTAAGCCCTAAGGAGTTAAGCCCTTAGGACTTAAGCCCTAAGGAGTTAAGCCCTTAGGACTTAAGCCCTTAGGATTTAAACCCTGAGGAATTAAACCCTTAAGACTTAAGCCCTTAGTATTTAAACCCTTAGGATTTAAGCCCTTAGGACTTAAGCCCTTAGGATTTAAGGCCTTAGGACTTAAACCCTTAGGACTTAAGCCCTAAGGAGTTAAGCCCTAAGGAATTAAGCCCTAAGGAGTTAAGCCCTTAGGACTTAAGCCCTTAGGAGTTAAGCCCTAAGGACTTAAGCCCTAAGGAGTTAAGCCCTTAGGACTTGAGCCCTAAGGAGTTAAGCCCTTAGGACTTAAGCCCTAAGGAGTTAAGCCCTTAGGACTTAAGCCCTAAGGAGTTAAGCCCATAGGACTTAAGCCCTTAGGATTTAAACCCTGAGGACTTAAACCCTTAAGACTTAAGCCTTTAGGACTTAAGCCCTTAGGAGTTAAGGCCTTAGGACTTAAGGCCTTAGCAGTTAAGGCCTTAGGATTTAAGGCCTTAGCACTTAAGGACTTAGGATTTAAGGCCTTAGGTTTTAAGTCCTTTAGGATTTAAGGCCATAGCACTTAAGGCCTTAGGATTTAAGGCCTTAGCATTTAAGGCCTTAGGATTTAAGGCCTTTGCATTTAAGGCCTTAGGATTTAAGGCCTTAGCATTTAAGGCCTTAGCACTTAAGGCCTTAGGATTTAAGGCCTGAGCACTTAAGGCCTTAGGATTTAAGGCCTTAGCATTTAAGGCCTTAGCACTTAAGGCCTTAGGATTTAAGGCCTTCGGTTTTAAGTCCTTAGGATTTAAGGCCTTAGCACTTAAGGCCTTAGGATTTAAGGCCTTAGCATTTAAGGCCTTAGCACTTAAGGCCTTAGGATTTAAGGCCTTAGGATTTAAGGGCTTAGGACTTAAGCCCTTAGGATTTAAGCCCTTAGGATTTAAGGCCTTAGGACTTAAACCCTTAGGACTTAAGCCCTTAGGATTTAAACCCTTAGGACTTTAGCCCTAAGGAGTTAAGCCCTTAGGACTTAAGCCCTTAGGATTTAAACCCTTAGGACTTTAGCCCTAAGGAGTTAAGCCCTTAGGACTTAAGCCCTTAGGATTTAAACCCTTCGGACTTAAGCCCTTAGGACTTAAGCCCTTAGGATTTAAGGCCTTAGCACTTAAGGCCTTAGGATTTAAGGCCTTAGCACTTAAGGCCTTAGGACTTAAGGCCTTAGGATTTAAGGCCTTAGGATTTAAGGCCTTCGGTTTTAAGTCCTTAGGATTTAAGGCCTTAGCACTTAAGGCCTTAGGATTTAAGGCCTTAGCATTTAAGGCCTTAGCACTTAAGGCCTTAGGATTTAAGGCCTTAGGATTTAAGGGCTTAGGACTTAAGCCCTTAGGACTTAAGCCCTTAGGATTTAAGGCCTTAGGACTTAAACCCTTAGGACTTAAGCCCTTAGGATTTAAACCCTTAGGACTTTAGCCCTAAGGAGTTAAGCCCTTAGGACTTAAGCCCTTAGGATTTAAACCCTTAGGACTTTAGCCCTAAGGAGTTAAGCCCTTAGGACTTAAGCCCTTAGGATTTAAACCCTTCGGACTTAAGCCCTTCGGACTTAAGCCCTTAGGATTTTAACCCTGAGGACTTAAACCCTTAAGACTTAAGCCCTAAGGAGTTAAGCCCTTAGGACTTTAGCCCTAAGGAGCTAAGCCCTTAGGACTTAAGCCCTTAGGATTTAAACCCTGAGGACTTAAACCCTTAAGACTTAAGCCCTTAGGATTTAAACCCTTAGGACTTAAGCCCTTAGGACTTAAGCCCTTAGGATTTAAACCCTTAGGACTTAAGCCCTTAGGACTTAAGCCCTTAGGATTTAAGGCCTTAGGACTTAAACCCTTCGGACTTAAGCCCTAAGGAATTAAGCCCTAAGGAAGTAAGCCCTAAGGAGTTAAGCCCTTAGGACTTAAGCCCTTAGGACTTAAGCCCTAAGGACTTAAGCCCTAAGGAGTTAAGCCCTTAGGACTTGAGCCCTAAGGAGTTAAGCCCTAAGGACTTAAGCCCTAAGGAGTTAAGCCCTTAGGACTTAAGCCCTAAGGAGTTAAGCCCTTGGGACTTAAGCCCTTAGGATTTAAACCCTGAGGACTTAAACCCTTAAGACTTAAGCCCTTAGGATTTAAACACTTAGGACTTAAGCCCTTAGGACTTAAGCCCTTAGGATTTAAGGCCTTAGGACTTAAACCCTTAGGACTTAAGCCCTAAGGAGTTAAGCCCTAAGGAATTAAGCCCTAAGGAGTTAAGCCCTTAGGACTTAAGCCCTAAGGAGTTAAGCCCTTAGGACTTAAGCCTTAAGGAGTTAAGCCCTTAGGACTTAAGCCCTAAGGAGTTAAGCCCTTAGGACTTAAGCCCTTAGGATTTAAACCCTGAGGACTTAAACCCTTAAGACTTAAGCCCTTAGTATTTAAACCCTTAGGACTTAAGCCCTTAGGACTTAAGCCCTTAGGATTTAAGGCCTTAGGACTTAAACCCTTAGGACTTAAGCCCTAAGGAGTTAAGCCCTAAGGAATTAAGCCCTAAGGAGTTAAGCCCTTAGGACTTAAGCCCTTAGGAGTTAAGCCCTAAGGACTTAAGCCCTAAGGAGTTAAGCCCTTAGGACTTGAGCCCTAAGGAGTTAAGCCCTTAGGACTTAAGCCCTAAGGAGTTAAGCCCATAGGACTTAAGCCCTTAGTATTTAAACCCTGAGGACTTAAACCCTTAAGACTTAAGCCTTTAGGACTTAAGCCCTTAGGAGTTAAGGCCTTAGGACTTAAGGCCTTAGCAGTTAAGGCCTTAGGATTTAAGGCCTTAGCACTTAAGGCCTTAGGATTTAAGGCCTTAGCATTTAAGGCCTTAGGATTTAAGGCCTTAGCATTTAAGGCCTTAGGATTTAAGGCCTTAGCATTTAAGGCCTTAGCACTTAAGGCCTTAGGATTTAAGGCCTGAGCACTTAAGGCCTTAGGATTTAAGGCCTTAGCATTTAAGGCCTTAGCACTTAAGGCCTTAGGATTTAAGGCCTTCGGTTTTAAGTCCTTAGGATTTAAGGCCTTAGGATTTAAGGCCTTAGCATTTAAGGCCTTAGCACTTAAGGCCTTAGGATTTAAGGCCTTAGGATTTAAGGGCTTAGGACTTAAGCCCTTAGGACTTAAGCCCTTAGGATTTAAGGCCTTAGGACTTAAACCCTTAGGACTTAAGCCCTTAGGATTTAAACCCTTAGGACTTTAGCCCTAAGGAGTTAAGCCCTTAGGACTTAAGCCCTTAGGATTTAAACCCTTAGGACTTTAGCCCTAAGGAGTTAAGCCCTTAGGACTTAAGCCCTTTGGATTTAAACCCTTCGGACTTAAGCCCTTAGGACTTAAGCCCTTAGGATTTAAGGCCTTAGGACTTAAGGCCTTAGCACTTAAGGCCTTAGGATTTAAGGCCTTAGCACTTAAGGCCTTAGGATTTAAGGCCTTAGCACTTAAGGCCTTAGGACTTAAGGCCTTAGGATTTAAGGCCTTAGGATTTAAGGCCTTAGCACTTAAGGCCTTAGGATTTAAGGCCTTAGCACTTAAGGCCTTAGGATTTAAGGCCTTAGCACTTAAGGCCTTAGCACTTAAGGCCTTAGGATTTAAGGCCTTAGGATTTAAGGCCTTCGGTTTTAAGTCCTTAGGATTTAAGGCCTTAGCACTTAAGGCCTTAGGATTTAAGGCCTTAGCATTTAAGGCCTTAGCACTTAAGGCCTTAGGATTTAAGGCCTTAGGATTTAAGGGCTTAGGACTTAAGCCCTTAGGACTTAAGCCCTTAGGATTTAAGGCCTTAGGACTTAAACCCTTAGGACTTAAGCCCTTAGGATTTAAACCCTTAGGACTTTAGCCCTAAGGAGTTAAGCCCTTAGGACTTAAGCCCTTAGGATTTAAACCCTTCGGACTTAAGCCCTTAGGACTTAAGCCCTTAGGATTTAAACCCTGAGGACTTAAACCCTTAAGACTTAAGCCCTAAGGAGTTAAGCCCTTAGGAGTTTAGCCCTAAGGAGCTAAGCCCTTAGGACTTAAGCCCTTAGGATTTAAACCCTGAGGACTTAAACCCTTAAGACTTAAGCCCTTAGGATTTAAACCCTTAGGACCTAAGCCCTTAGGACTTAAGCCCTTAGGATTTAAGGCCTTAGGACTTAAACCCTTCGGACTTAAGCCCTAAGGAGTTAAGCCCTAAGGAATTAAGCCCTAAGGAGTTAAGCCCTTAGGACTTAAGCCCTTAATATTTAAACCCTTAGGACTTAAGCCCTTAGGACTTAAGCCCTTAGGATTTAAGGCCTTAGGACTTAAACCCTTCGGACTTAAGCCCTTAGGATTTAAGGCCTTAGGACTTAAGGCCTTAGCACTTAAGGCCTTAGGATTTAAGGCCTTAGCACTTAAGGCCTTAGGATTTAAGGCCTTAGCACTTAAGGCCTTAGGACTTAAGGCCTTAGGATTTAAGGCCTTAGGATTTAAGGCCTTAGCACTTAAGGCCTTAGGACTTAAGGCCTTAGGATTTAAGGCCTTAGGATTTAAGGCCTTCGGTTTTAAGTCCTTAGGATTTAAGGCCTTAGCACTTAAGGCCTTAGGATTTAAGGCCTTAGCATTTAAGGCCTTAGCACTTAAGGCCTTAGGATTTAAGGGCTTAGGACTTAAGCCCTTAGGACTTAAGCCCTTAGGATTTAAGGCCTTAGGACTTAAACCCTTAGGACTTAAGCCCTTAGGATTTAAACCCTTAGGACTTTAGCCCTAAGGAGTTAAGCCCTTAGGACTTAAGCCCTTAGGATTTAAACCCTTAGGACTTTAGCCCTAAGGAGTTAAGCCCTTAGGACTTAAGCCCTGAGGACTTAAACCCTTAAGACTTAAGCCCTAAGGAGTTAAGCCCTTAGGACTTTAGCCCTAAGGAGCTAAGCCCTTAGGACTTAAGCCCTTAGGATTTAAACCCTGAGGACTTAAACCCTTAAGACTTAAGCCCTTAGGATTTAAACCCTTAGGACTTAAGCCCTTAGGACTTAAGCCCTTAGGATTTAAACCCTTAGGACTTAAGCCCTTAGGACTTAAGCCCTTAGGATTTAAGGCCTTAGGACTTAAACCCTTCGGACTTAAGCCCTAAGGAGTTAAGCCCTAAGGAATTAAGCCCTAAGGAGTTAAGCCCTTAGGACTTAAGCCCTTAGGATTTAAACCCTTAGGACTTAAGCCCTTAGGACTTAAGCCCTTAGGATTTAAGGCCTTAGGACTTAAACCCTTCGGACTTAAGCCCTAAGGAGTTAAGCCCTAAGGAAGTAAGCCCTAAGGAGTTAAGCCCTTAGGACTTAAGCCCTTAGGACTTAAGCCCTAAGGACTTAAGCCCTAAGGAGTTAAGCCCTTAGGACTTGAGCCCTAAGGAGTTAAGCCCTAAGGACTTAAGCCCTAAGGAGTTAAGCCCTTAGGACTTAAGCCCTAAGGAGTTAAGCCCTTGGGACTTAAGCCCTTAGGATTTAAACCCTGAGGACTTAAACCCTTAAGACTTAAGCCCTTAGGATTTAAACACTTAGGACTTAAGCCCTTAGGACTTAAGCCCTTAGGATTTAAGGCCTTAGGACTTAAACCCTTAGGACTTAAGCCCTAAGGAGTTAAGCCCTAAGGAATTAAGCCCTAAGGAGTTAAGCCCTTAGGACTTAAGCCCTAAGGAGCTAAGCCCTTAGGACTTAAGCCCTAAGGAGTTAAGCCCTTAGGACTTAAGCCCTAAGGAGTTAAGCCCTTAGGACTTAAGCCCTAAGGAGTTAAGCCCTTAGGACTTAAGCCCTTAGGATTTAAACCCTGAGGACTTAAACCCTTAAGACTTAAGCCCTTAGTATTTAAACCCTTAGGACTTAAGCCCTTAGGACTTAAGCCCTTAGGATTTAAGGCCTTAGGACTTAAACCCTTAGGACTTAAGCCCTAAGGAGTTAAGCCCTAAGGAATTAAGCCCTAAGGAGTTAAGCCCTTAGGACTTAAGCCCTTAGGAGTTAAGCCCTAAGGACTTAAGCCCTAAGGAGTTAAGCCCTTAGGACTTGAGCCCTAAGGAGTTAAGCCCTTAGGACTTAAGCCCTAAGGAGTTAAGCCCATAGGACTTAAGCCCTTAGGATTTAAACCCTGAGGACTTAAACCCTTAAGACTTAAGCCTTTAGGACTTAAGCCCTTAGGAGTTAAGGCCTTAGGACTTAAGGCCTTAGCAGTTAAGGCCTTAGGATTTAAGGCCTTAGCACTTAAGGACTTAGGATTTAAGGCCTTAGGTTTTAAGTCCTTTAGGATTTAAGGCCTTAGCACTTAAGGCCTTAGGATTTAAGGCCTTAGCATTTAAGGCCTTAGGATTTAAGGCCTTAGCATTTAAGGCCTTAGGATTTAAGGCCTTAGCATTTAAGGCCTTAGCACTTAAGGCCTTAGGATTTAAGGCCTGAGCACTTAAGGCCTTAGGATTTAAGGCCTTAGCATTTAAGGCCTTAGCACTTAAGGCCTTAGGATTTAAGGCCTTCGGTTTTAAGTCCTTAGGATTTAAGGCCTTAGCACTTAAGGCCTTAGGATTTAAGGCCTTAGCATTTAAGGCCTTAGCACTTAAGGCCTTAGGATTTAAGGCCTTAGGATTTAAGGGCTTAGGACTTAAGCCCTTAGGATTTAAGGCCTTAGGACTTAAACCCTTAGGACTTAAGCCCTTAGGATTTAAACCCTTAGGACTTTAGCCCTAAGGAGTTAAGCCCTTAGGACTTAAGCCCTTAGGATTTAAACCCTTAGGACTTTAGCCCTAAGGAGTTAAGCCCTTAGGACTTAAGCCCTAAGGAGTTAAGCCCTTGGGACTTAAGCCCTTAGGATTTAAACCCTGAGGACTTAAACCCTTAAGACTTAAGCCCTTAGGATTTAAACACTTAGGACTTAAGCCCTTAGGACTTAAGCCCTGAGGATTTAAGGCCTTAGGACTTAAACCCTTAGGGCTTAAGCCCTAAGGAGTTAAGCCCTAAGGAATTAAGCCCTAAGGAGTTAAGCCCTTAGGACTTAAGCCCTAAGGAGCTAAGCCCTTAGGACTTAAGCCCTAAGGAGTTAAGCCCTTAGGACTTAAGCCCTAAGGAGTTAAGCCCTTAGGACTTAAGCCCTAAGGAGTTAAGCCCTTAGGACTTAAGCCCTTAGGATTTAAACCCTGAGGACTTAAACCCTTAAGACTTAAGCCCTTAGTATTTAAACCCTTAGGACTTAAGCCCTTAGGACTTAAGCCCTTAGGATTTAAGGCCTTAGGACTTAAACCCTTAGGACTTAAGCCCTAAGGAGTTAAGCCCTAAGGAATTAAGCCCTAAGGAGTTAAGCCCTTAGGACTTAAGCCCTTAGGAGTTAAGCCCTAAGGACTTAAGCCCTAAGGAGTTAAGCCCTTAGGACTTGAGCCCTAAGGAGTTAAGCCCTTTGGACTTAAGCCCTAAGGAGTTAAGCCCTTAGGACTTAAGCCCTAAGGAGTTAAGCCCATAGGACTTATGCCCTTAGGATTTAAACCCTGAGGACTTAAACCCTTAAGACTTAAGGCTTTAGGACTTAAGCCCTTAGGAGTTAAGGCCTTAGGACTTAAGGCCTTAGCAGTTAAGGCCTTAGGATTTAAGGCCTTAGCACTTAAGGACTTAGGATTTAAGGCCTTAGGTTTTAAGTCCTTTAGGATTTAAGGCCTTAGCACTTAAGGCCTTAGGATTTAAGGCCTTAGCATTTAAGGCCTTAGGATTTAAGGCCTTAGCATTTAAGGCCTTAGGATTTAAGGCCTTAGCATTTAAGGCCTTAGCACTTAAGGCCTTAGGATTTAAGGCCTGAGCACTTAAGGCCTTAGGATTTAAGGCCTTAGCATTTAAGGCCTTAGCACTTAAGGCCTTAGGATTTAAGGCCTTCGGTTTTAAGTCCTTAGGATTTAAGGCCTTAGCACTTAAGGCCTTAGGATTTAAGGCCTTAGCATTTAAGGCCTTAGCACTTAAGGCCTTAGGATTTAAGGCCTTAGGATTTAAGGGCTTAGGACTTAAGCCCTTAGGACTTAAGCCCTTAGGATTTAAGGCCTTAGGACTTAAACCCTTAGGACTTAAGCCCTTAGGATTTAAACCCTTAGGACTTTAGCCCTAAGGAGTTAAGCCCTTAGGACTTAAGCCCTTAGGATTTAAACCCTTAGGACTTTAGCCCTAAGGAGTTAAGCCCTTAGGACTTAAGCCCTAAGGAGTTAAGCCCTTGGGACTTAAGCCCTTACGATTTAAACCCTGAGGACTTAAACCCTTAAGACTTAAGCCCTTAGGATTTAAACACTTAGGACTTAAGCCCTTAGGACTTAAGCCCTGAGGATTTAAGGCCTTAGGACTTAAACCCTTAGGGCTTAAGCCCTAAGGAGTTAAGCCCTAAGGAATTAAGCCCTAAGGAGTTAAGCCCTTAGGACTTAAGCCCTAAGGAGCTAAGCCCTTAGGACTTAAGCCCTAAGGAGTTAAGCCCTTAGGACTTAAGCCCTAAGGAGTTAAGCCCTTAGGACTTAAGCCCTAAGGAGTTAAGCCCTTAGGACTTAAGCCCTTAGGATTTAAACCCTGAGGACTTAAACCCTTAAGACTTAAGCCCTTAGTATTTAAACCCTTAGGACTTAAGCCCTTAGGACTTAAGCCCTTAGGATTTAAGGCCTTAGGACTTAAACCCTTAGGACTTAAGCCCTAAGGAGTTAAGCCCTAAGGAATTAAGCCCTAAGGAGTTAAGCCCTTAGGACTTAAGCCCTTAGGAGTTAAGCCCTAAGGACTTAAGCCCTAAGGAGTTAAGCCCTTAGGACTTGAGCCCTAAGGAGTTAAGCCCTTTGGACTTAAGCCCTAAGGAGTTAAGCCCTTAGGACTTAAGCCCTAAGGAGTTAAGCCCTTAGGACTTAAGCCCTAAGGAGTTAAGCCCATAGGACTTAAGCCCTTAGGATTTAAACCCTGAGGACTTAAACCCTTAAGACTTAAGCCTTTAGGACTTAAGCCCTTAGGAGTTAAGGCCTTAGGACTTAAGGCCTTAGCAGTTAAGGCCTTAGGATTTAAGGCCTTAGCACTTAAGGACTTAGGATTTAAGGCCTTAGGTTTTAAGTCCTTTAGGATTTAAGGCCTTAGCACTTAAGGCCTTAGGATTTAAGGCCTTAGCATTTAAGGCCTTAGGATTTAAGGCCTTAGCATTTAAGGCCTTAGGATTTAAGGCCTTAGCATTTAAGGCCTTAGCACTTAAGGCCTTAGGATTTAAGGCCTGAGCACTTAAGGCCTTAGGATTTAAGGCCTTAGCATTTAAGGCCTTAGCACTTAAGGCCTTAGGATTTAAGGCCTTCGGTTTTAAGTCCTTAGGATTTAAGGCCTTAGCACTTAAGGCCTTAGGATTTAAGGCCTTAGCATTTAAGGCCTTAGCACTTAAGGCCTTAGGATTTAAGGCCTTAGGATTTAAGGGCTTAGGACTTAAGCCCTTAGGACTTAAGCCCTTAGGATTTAAGCCCTTAGGACTTAAGCCCTTAGGATTTAAACCCTTAGGACTTTAGCCCTAAGGAGTTAAGCCCTTAGGACTTAAGCCCTTAGGATTTAAACCCTTCGGACTTAAGCCCTTAGGACTTAAGCCCTTAGGATTTAAACCCTGAGGACTTAAACCCTTAAGACTTAAGCCCTAAGGAGTTAAGCCCTTAGGACTTTAGCCCTAAGGAGCTAAGCCCTTAGGACTTAAGCCCTTAGGATTTAAACCCTGAGGACTTAAACCCTTAAGACTTAAGCCCTTAGGATTTAAACCCTTAGGACTTAAGCCCTTAGGACTTAAGCCCTTAGGATTTAAACCCTTAGGACTTAAGCCCTTAGGACTTAAGCCCTTAGGATTTAAACCCTTAGGACTTTAGCCCTAAGGAGTTAAGCCCTTAGGACTTAAGCCCTTAGGATTTAAACCCTTCGGACTTAAGCCCTTAGGACTTAAGCCCTTAGGATTTAAACCCTGAGGACTTAAACCCTTAAGACTTAAGCCCTAAGGAGTTAAGCCCTTAGGACTTTAGCCCTAAGGAGCTAAGCCCTTAGGACTTAAGCCCTTAGGATTTAAACCCTGAGGACTTAAACCCTTAAGACTTAAGCCCTTAGTATTTAAACCCTTAGGACTTAAGCCCTTAGGACTTAAGCCCTTAGGATTTAAACCCTTAGGACTTAAGCCCTTAGGACTTAAGCCCTTAGGAGTTAAGCCCTAAGGAATTAAGCCCTAAGGAGTTAAGCCCTTAGGACTTAAGCCCTTAGGAGTTAAGCCCTAAGGACTTAAGCCCTAAGGAGTTAAGCCCTTAGGACTTGAGCCCTAAGGAGTTAAGCCCTTAGGACTTAAGCCCTAAGGAGTTAAGCCCTTAGGACTTAAGCCCTAAGGAGTTAAGCCC
This sequence comes from Ara ararauna, assembly GCA_028858755.1. Classification (NCBI taxonomy): domain Eukaryota; kingdom Metazoa; phylum Chordata; class Aves; order Psittaciformes; family Psittacidae; genus Ara; species Ara ararauna. Next base: position 106,579 of record CM054406.1, read on the forward strand.
ATAGGACTTAAGCCCTTAGGATTTAAACCCTGAGGACTTAAACCCTTAAGACTTAAGCCTTTAGGACTTAAGCCCTTAGGAGTTAAGGCCTTAGGACTTAAGGCCTTAGCAGTTAAGGCCTTAGGATTTAAGGCCTTAGCACTTAAGGCCTTAGGATTTAAGGCCTTAGCATTTAAGGCCTTAGGATTTAAGGCCTTAGCATTTAAGGCCTTAGGATTTAAGGCCTTAGCATTTAAGGCCTTAGCACTTAAGGCCTTAGGATTTAAGGCCTGAGCACTTAAGGCCTTAGGATTTAAGGCCTTAGCATTTAAGGCCTTAGCACTTAAGGCCTTAGGATTTAAGGCCTTCGGTTTTAAGTCCTTAGGATTTAAGGCCTTAGGATTTAAGGCCTTAGCATTTAAGGCCTTAGCACTTAAGGCCTTAGGATTTAAGGCCTTAGGATTTAAGGGCTTAGCATTTAAGGCCTTAGGATTTAAGGCCTTAGCATTTAAGGCCTTAGCACTTAAGGCCTTAGGATTTAAGGCCTGAGCACTTAAGGCCTTAGGATTTAAGGCCTTAGCATTTAAGGCCTTAGCACTTAAGGCCTTAGGATTTAAGGCCTTCGGTTTTAAGTCCTTAGGATTTAAGGCCTTAGGATTTAAGGCCTTAGCATTTAAGGCCATAGCACTTAAGCCCTTAGGATTTAAGGCCTTAGGACTTAAACCCTTAGGACTTAAGCCCTTAGGATTTAAACCCTTAGGACTTTAGCCCTAAGGAGTTAAGCCCTTAGGACTTAAGCCCTTAGGATTTAAACCCTTAGGACTTTAGCCCTAAGGAGTTAAGCCCTTAGGACTTAAGCCCTTAGGATTTAAACCCTTCGGACTTAAGCCCTTAGGACTTAAGCCCTTAGGATTTAAACCCTGAGGACTTAAACCCTTAAGACTTAAGCCCTAAGGAGTTAAGCCCTTAGGACTTAAGCCCTTAGGATTTAAACCCTGAGGACTTAAACCCTTAAGACTTAAGCCCTTAGGATTTAAACCCTTAGGACTTAAGCCCTTAGGACTTAAGCCCTTAGGATTTAAACCCTTAGGACTTAAGCCCTTAGGACTTAAGCCCTTAGGATTTAAGGCCTTAGGACTTAAACCCTTCGGACTTAAGCCCTAAGGAGTTAAGCCCTAAGGAATTAAGCCCTAAGGAGTTAAGCCCTTAGGACTTAAGCCCTTAGGATTTAAACCCTTAGGACTTAAGCCCTTAGGACTTAAGCCCTTAGGATTTAAGGCCTTAGGACTTAAACCCTTCGGACTTAAGCCCTAAGGAGTTAAGCCCTAAGGAAGTAAGCCCTAAGGAGTTAAGCCCTTAGGACTTAAGCCCTTAGGACTTAAGCCCTAAGGACTTAAGCCCTAAGGAGTTAAGCCCTTAGGACTTGAGCCCTAAGGAGTTAAGCCCTAAGGACTTAAGCCCTAAGGAGTTAAGCCCTTAGGACTTAAGCCCTAAGGAGTTAAGCCCTTGGGACTTAAGCCCTTAGGATTTAAACCCTGAGGACTTAAACCCTTAAGACTTAAGCCCTTAGGATTTAAACACTTAGGACTTAAGCCCTTAGGACTTAAGCCCTTAGGATTTAAGGCCTTAGGACTTAAACCCTTAGGACTTAAGCCCTAAGGAGTTAAGCCCTAAGGAATTAAGCCCTAAGGAGTTAAGCCCTTAGGACTTAAGCCCTAAGGAGCTAAACCCTTAGGACTTAAGCCCTAAGGAGTGAAGCCCTAAGGAATTAAGCCCTAAGGAGTTAAGCCCTTAGGACTTAAGCCCTAAGGAGCTAAGCCCTTAGGACTTAAGCCCTAAGGAGTTAAGCCCTTAGGACTTAAGCCCTAAGGAGTTAAGCCCTTAGGACTTAAGCCCTAAGGAGTTAAGCCCTTAGGACTTAAGCCCTTAGGATTTAAACCCTGAGGACTTAAACCCTTAAGACTTAAGCCCTTAGGATTTAAACCCTTAGGACTTAAGCCCTTAGGACTTAAGCCCTTAGGATTTAAGGCCTTAGGACTTAAACCCTTAGGACTTAAGCCCTAAGGAGTTAAGCCCTAAGGAATTAAGCCCTAAGGAGTTAAGCCCTTAGGACTTAAGCCCTTAGGAGTTAAGCCCTAAGGACTTAAGCCCTAAGGAGTTAAGCCCTTAGGACTTGAGCCCTAAGGAGTTAAGCCCTTAGGACTTAAGCCCTAAGGAGTTAAGCCCTTAGGACTTAAGCCCTAAGGAGTTAAGCCCATAGGACTTAAGCCCTTAGGATTTAAACCCTGAGGACTTAAACCCTTAAGACTTAAGCCTTTAGGACTTAAGCCCTTAGGAGTTAAGGCCTTAGGACTTAAGGCCTTAGCAGTTAAGGCCTTAGGATTTAAGGCCTTAGCACTTAAGGACTTAGGATTTAAGGCCTTAGGTTTTAAGTCCTTTAGGATTTAAGGCCTTAGCACTTAAGGCCTTAGGATTTAAGGCCTTAGCATTTAAGGCCTTAGGATTTAAGGCCTTAGCATTTAAGGCCTTAGGATTTAAGGCCTTAGCATTTAAGGCCTTAGCACTTAAGGCCTTAGGATTTAAGGCCTGAGCACTTAAGGCCTTAGGATTTAAGGCCTTAGCATTTAAGGCCTTAGCACTTAAGGCCTTAGGATTTAAGGCCTTCGGTTTTAAGTCCTTAGGATTTAAGGCCTTAGCACTTAAGGCCTTAGGATTTAAGGACCTTAGCATTTAAGGCCTTAGCACTTAAGGCCTTAGGATTTAAGGCCTTAGGATTTAAGGGCTTAGGACTTAAGCCCTTAGGACTTAAGCCCTTAGGATTTAAGGCCTTAGGACTTAAACCCTTAGGACTTAAGCCCTTAGGATTTAAACCCTTAGGACTTTAGCCCTAAGGAGTTAAGCCCTTAGGACTTAAGCCCTTAGGATTTAAACCCTTAGGACTTTAGCCCTAAGGAGTTAAGCCCTTAGGACTTAAGCCCTTAGGATTTAAACACTTCGGACTTAAGCCCTTAGGACTTAAGCCCTTAGGATTTAAGGCCTTAGGACTTAAGGCCTTAGCACTTAAGGCCTTAGGATTTAAGGCCTTAGCACTTAAGGCCTTAGGATTTAAGGCCTTAGCACTTAAGGCCTTAGGACTTAAGGCCTTAGGATTTAAGGCCTTAGGATTTAAGGCCTTAGCACTTAAGGCCTTAGGATTTAAGGCCTTAGCACTTAAGGCCTTAGGATTTAAGGCCTTAGCACTTAAGGCCTTAGGACTTAAGGCCATAGGATTTAAGGCCTTAGGATTTAAGGCCTTCGGTTTTAAGTCCTTAGGATTTAAGGCCTTAGCACTTAAGGCCTTAGGATTTAAGGCCTTAGCATTTAAGGCCTTAGCACTTAAGGCCTTAGGATTTAAGGCCTTAGGATTTAAGGGCTTAGGACTTAAGCCCTTAGGACTTAAGCCCTTAGGATTTAAGGCCTTAGGACTTAAACCCTTAGGACTTAAGCCCTTAGGATTTAAACCCTTAGGACTTTTGCCCTAAGGAGTTAAGCCCTTAGGACTTAAGCCCTTAGGATTTAAACCCTTAGGACTTTAGCCCTAAGGAGTTAAGCCCTTAGGACTTAAGCCCTTAGGATTTAAACCCTTCGGACTTAAGCCCTTAGGACTTAAGCCCTTAGGATTTAAACCCTGAGGACTTAAACCCTTAAGACTTAAGCCCTAAGGAGTTAAGCCCTTAGGACTTTAGCCCTAAGGAGCTAAGCCCTTAGGACTTAAGCCCTTAGGATTTAAACCCTGAGGACTTAAACCCTTAAGACTTAAGCCCTTAGGATTTAAACCCTTAGGACTTAAGCCCTTAGGACTTAAGCCCTTAGGATTTAAACCCTTAGGACTTAAGCCCTTAGGACTTAAGCCCTTAGGATTTAAGGCCTTAGGACTTAAACCCTTCGGACTTAAGCCCTAAGGAGTTAAGCCCTAAGGAAGTAAGCCCTAAGGAGTTAAGCCCTTAGGACATGAGCCCTAAGGAGTTAAGCCCTAAGGACTTAAGCCCTAAGGAGTTAAGCCCTTAGGACTTAAGCCCTAAGGAGTTAAGCCCTTGGGACTTAAGCCCTTAGGATTTAAACCCTGAGGACTTAAACCCTTAAAACTTAAGCCCTTAGGATTTAAACACTTAGGACTTAAGCCCTTAGGACTTAAGCCCTTAGGATTTAAGGCCTTAGGACTTAAACCCTTAGGACTTAAGCCCTAAGGAGTTAAGCCCTAAGGAATTAAGCCCTAAGGAGTTAAGCCCTTAGGACTTAAGCCCTAAGGAGCTAAGCCCTTAGGACTTAAGCCCTAAGGAGTTAAGCCCTTAGGACTTAAGCCCTAAGGAGTTAAGCCCTTAGGACTTAAGCCCTAAGGAGTTAAGCCCTTAGGACTTAAGCCCTTAGGATTTAAACCCTGAGGACTTAAACCCTTAAGACTTAAGCCCTTAGTATTTAAACCCTTAGGACTTAAGCCCTTAGGACTTAAGCCCTTAGGATTTAAGGCCTTAGGACTTAAACCCTTAGGACTTAAGCCCTAAGGAGTTAAGCCCTAAGGAATTAAGCCCTAAGGAGTTAAGCCCTTAGGACTTAAGCCCTTAGGAGTTAAGCCCTAAGGACTTAAGCCCTAAGGAGTTAAGCCCTTAGGACTTGAGCCCTAAGGAGTTAAGCCCTTAGGACTTAAGCCCTAAGGAGTTAAGCCCTTAGGACTTAAGCCCTAAGGAGTTAAGCCCATAGGACTTAAGCCCTTAGGATTTAAACCCTGAGGACTTAAACCCTTAAGACTTAAGCCTTTAGGACTTAAGCCCTTAGGAGTTAAGGCCTTAGGACTTAAGGCCTTAGCAGTTAAGGACTTAGGATTTAAGGCCTTAGCACTTAAGGCCTTAGGATTTAAGGCCTTAGCATTTAAGGCCTTAGGATTTAAGGCCTTAGCATTTAAGGCCTTAGGATTTAAGGCCTTAGCATTTAAGGCCTTAGCACTTAAGGCCTTAGGATTTAAGGCCTGAGCACTTAAGGCCTTAGGATTTAAGGCCTTAGCATTTAAGGCCTTAGCACTTAAGGCCTTAGGATTTAAGGCCTTCGGTTTTAAGTCCTTAGGATTTAAGGCCTTAGGATTTAAGGCCTTAGCATTTAAGGCCTTAGCACTTAAGGCCTTAGGATTTAAGGCCTTAGGATTTAAGGGCTTAGGACTTAAGCCCTTAGGACTTAAGCCCTTAGGATTTAAGGCCTTAGGACTTAAACCCTTAGGACTTAAGCCCTTAGGATTTAAACCCTTAGGACTTTAGCCCTAAGGAGTTAAGCCCTTAGGACTTAAGCCCTTAGGATTTAAACCCTTAGGACTTTAGCCCTAAGGAGTTAAGCCCTTAGGACTTAAGCCCTTAGGATTTAAACCCTTCGGACTTAAGCCCTTAGGACTTAAGCCCTTAGGATTTAAGGCCTTAGGACTTAAGGCCTTAGCACTTAAGGCCTTAGGATTTAAGGCCTTAGCACTTAAGGCCTTAGGATTTAAGGCCTTAGCACTTAAGGCCTTAGGACTTAAGGCCTTAGGATTTAAGGCCTTAGGATTTAAGGCCTTAGCACTTAAGGCCTTAGGATTTAAGGCCTTAGCACTTAAGGCCGTAGGATTTAAGGCCTTAGCACTTAAGGCCTTAGGGCTTAAGGCCTTAGGATTTAAGGCCTTAGGATTTAAGGCCTTCGGTTTTAAGTCCTTAGGATTTAAGGCCTTAGCACTTAAGGCCTTAGGATTTAAGGCCTTAGCATTTAAGGCCTTAGCACTTAAGGCCTTAGGATTTAAGGCCTTAGGATTTAAGGGCTTAGGACTTAAGCCCTTAGGACTTAAGCCCTTAGGATTTAAGGCCTTAGGACTTAAACCCTTAGGACTTAAGCCCTTAGGATTTAAACCCTTAGGACTTTAGCCCTAAGGAGTTAAGCCCTTAGGACTTAAGCCCTTAGGATTTAAACCCTTAGGACTTTAGCCCTAAGGAGTTAAGCCCTTAGGACTTAAGCCCTTAGGATTTAAACCCTTCGGACTTAAGCCCTTAGGACTTAAGCCCTTAGGATTTAAACCCTGAGGACTTAAACCCTTAAGACTTAAGCCCTTAGGATTTAAACCCTTAGGACTTAAGCCCTTAGGACTTAAGCCCTTAGGATTTAAACCCTTAGGACTTAAGCCCTTAGGACTTAAGCCCTTAGGATTTAAGGCCTTAGGACTTAAACCCTTCGGACTTAAGCCCTAAGGAGTTAAGCCCTAAGGAATTAAGCCCTAAGGAGTTAAGCCCTTAGGACTTAAGCCCTTAGGATTTAAACCCTTAGGACTTAAGCCCTTAGGACTTAAGCCCTTAGGATTTAAGGCCTTAGGACTTAAACCCTTCGGACTTAAGCCCTAAGGAGTTAAGCCCTAAGGAAGTAAGCCCTAAGGAGTTAAGCCCTTAGGACTTAAGCCCTTAGGACTTAAGCCCTAAGGACTTAAGCCCTAAGGAGTTAAGCCCTTAGGACTTGAGCCCTAAGGAGTTAAGCCCTAAGGACTTAAGCCCTAAGGAGTTAAGCCCTTAGGACTTAAGCCCTAAGGAGTTAAGCCCTTGGGACTTAAGCCCTTAGGATTTAAACCCTGAGGACTTAAACCCTTAAGACTTAAGCCCTTAGGATTTAAACACTTAGGACTTAAGCCCTTAGGACTTAAGCCCTTAGGATTTAAGGCCTTAGGACTTAAACCCTTCGGACTTAAGCCCTAAGGAGTTAAGCCCTAAGGAATTAAGCCCTAAGGAGTTAAGCCCTTAGGACTTAAGCCCTTAGGATTTAAACCCTTAGGACTTAAGCCCTTAGGACTTAAGCCCTTAGGATTTAAGGCCTTAGGACTTAAACCCTTCGGACTTAAGCCCTAAGGAGTTAAGCCCTAAGGAAGTAAGCCCTAAGGAGTTAAGCCCTTAGGACTTAAGCCCTTAGGACTTAAGCCCTAAGGACTTAAGCCCTAAGGAGTTAAGCCCTTAGGACTTGAGCCCTAAGGAGTTAAGCCCTAAGGACTTAAGCCCTAAGGAGTTAAGCCCTTAGGACTTAAGCCCTAAGGAGTTAAGCCCTTGGGACTTAAGCCCTTAGGATTTAAACCCTGAGGACTTAAACCCTTAAGACTTAAGCCCTTAGGATTTAAACACTTAGGACTTAAGCCCTTAGGACTTAAGCCCTTAGGATTTAAGGCCTTAGGACTTAAACCCTTAGGACTTAAGCCCTAAGGAGTTAAGCCCTAAGGAATTAAGCCCTAAGGAGTTAAGCCCTTAGGACTTAAGCCCTAAGGAGCTAAACCCTTAGGACTTAAGCCCTAAGGAGTGAAGCCCTAAGGAATTAAGCCCTAAGGAGTTAAGCCCTTAGGACTTAAGCCCTAAGGAGCTAAGCCCTTAGGACTTAAGCCCTAAGGAGTTAAGCCCTTAGGACTTAAGCCCTAAGGAGTTAAGCCCTTAGGACTTAAGCCCTAAGGAGTTAAGCCCTTAGGACTTAAGCCCTTAGGATTTAAACCCTGAGGACTTAAACCCTTAAGACTTAAGCCCTTAGGATTTAAACCCTTAGGACTTAAGCCCTTAGGACTTAAGCCCTTAGGATTTAAGGCCTTAGGACTTAAACCCTTAGGACTTAAGCCCTAAGGAGTTAAGCCCTAAGGAATTAAGCCCTAAGGAGTTAAGCCCTTAGGACTTAAGCCCTTAGGAGTTAAGCCCTAAGGACTTAAGCCCTAAGGAGTTAAGCCCTTAGGACTTGAGCCCTAAGGAGTTAAGCCCTTAGGACTTAAGCCCTAAGGAGTTAAGCCCTTAGGACTTAAGCCCTAAGGAGTTAAGCCCATAGGACTTAAGCCCTTAGGATTTAAACCCTGAGGACTTAAACCCTTAAGACTTAAGCCTTTAGGACTTAAGCCCTTAGGAGTTAAGGCCTTAGGACTTAAGGCCTTAGCAGTTAAGGCCTTAGGATTTAAGGCCTTAGCACTTAAGGACTTAGGATTTAAGGCCTTAGGTTTTAAGTCCTTTAGGATTTAAGGCCTTAGCACTTAAGGCCTTAGGATTTAAGGCCTTAGCATTTAAGGCCTTAGGATTTAAGGCCTTAGCATTTAAGGCCTTAGGATTTAAGGCCTTAGCATTTAAGGCCTTAGCACTTAAGGCCTTAGGATTTAAGGCCTGAGCACTTAAGGCCTTAGGATTTAAGGCCTTAGCATTTAAGGCCTTAGCACTTAAGGCCTTAGGATTTAAGGCCTTCGGTTTTAAGTCCTTAGGATTTAAGGCCTTAGCACTTAAGGCCTTAGGATTTAAGGCCTTAGCATTTAAGGCCTTAGCACTTAAGGCCTTAGGATTTAAGGCCTTAGGATTTAAGGGCTTAGGACTTAAGCCCTTAGGACTTAAGCCCTTAGGATTTAAGGCCTTAGGACTTAAACCCTTAGGACTTAAGCCCTTAGGATTTAAACCCTTAGGACTTTAGCCCTAAGGAGTTAAGCCCTTAGGACTTAAGCCCTTAGGATTTAAACCCTTAGGACTTTAGCCCTAAGGAGTTAAGCCCTTAGGACTTAAGCCCTTAGGATTTAAACCCTTCGGACTTAAGCCCTTAGGACTTAAGCCCTTAGGATTTAAGGCCTTAGGACTTAAGGCCTTAGCACTTAAGGCCTTAGGATTTAAGGCCTTAGCACTTAAGGCCTTAGGATTTAAGGCCTTAGCACTTAAGGCCTTAGGACTTAAGGCCTTAGGATTTAAGGCCTTAGGATTTAAGGCCTTAGCACTTAAGGCCTTAGGATTTAAGGCCTTAGCACTTAAGGCCTTAGGATTTAAGGCCTTAGCACTTAAGGCCTTAGGACTTAAGGCCTTAGGATTTAAACCCTGAGGACTTAAACCCTTAAGACTTAAGCCCTTAGGATTTAAACCCTTAGGACTTAAGCCCTTAGGACTTAAGCCCTTAGGATTTAAACCCTTAGGACTTAAGCCCTTAGGACTTAAGCCCTTAGGATTTAAGGCCTTAGGACTTAAACCCTTCGGACTTAAGCCCTAAGGAGTTAAGCCCTAAGGAAGTAAGCCCTAAGGAGTTAAGCCCTTAGGACATGAGCCCTAAGGAGTTAAGCCCTAAGGACTTAAGCCCTAAGGAGTTAAGCCCTTAGGACTTAAGCCCTAAGGAGTTAAGCCCTTGGGACTTAAGCCCTTAGGATTTAAACCCTGAGGACTTAAACCCTTAAAACTTAAGCCCTTAGGATTTAAACACTTAGGACTTAAGCCCTTAGGACTTAAGCCCTTAGGATTTAAGGCCTTAGGACTTAAACCCTTAGGACTTAAGCCCTAAGGAGTTAAGCCCTAAGGAATTAAGCCCTAAGGAGTTAAGCCCTTAGGACTTAAGCCCTAAGGAGCTAAGCCCTTAGGACTTAAGCCCTAAGGAGTTAAGCCCTTAGGACTTAAGCCCTAAGGAGTTAAGCCCTTAGGACTTAAGCCCTAAGGAGTTAAGCCCTTAGGACTTAAGCCCTTAGGATTTAAACCCTGAGGACTTAAACCCTTAAGACTTAAGCCCTTAGTATTTAAACCCTTAGGACTTAAGCCCTTAGGACTTAAGCCCTTAGGATTTAAGGCCTTAGGACTTAAACCCTTAGGACTTAAGCCCTAAGGAGTTAAGCCCTAAGGAATTAAGCCCTAAGGAGTTAAGCCCTTAGGACTTAAGCCCTTAGGAGTTAAGCCCTAAGGACTTAAGCCCTAAGGAGTTAAGCCCTTAGGACTTGAGCCCTAAGGAGTTAAGCCCTTAGGACTTAAGCCCTAAGGAGTTAAGCCCTTAGGACTTAAGCCCTAAGGAGTTAAGCCCATAGGACTTAAGCCCTTAGGATTTAAACCCTGAGGACTTAAACCCTTAAGACTTAAGCCTTTAGGACTTAAGCCCTTAGGAGTTAAGGCCTTAGGACTTAAGGCCTTAGCAGTTAAGGCCTTAGGATTTAAGGCCTTAGCACTTAAGGCCTTAGGATTTAAGGCCTTAGCATTTAAGGCCTTAGGATTTAAGGCCTTAGCATTTAAGGCCTTAGGATTTAAGGCCTTAGCATTTAAGGCCTTAGCACTTAAGGCCTTAGGATTTAAGGCCTGAGCACTTAAGGCCTTAGGATTTAAGGCCTTAGCATTTAAGGCCTTAGCACTTAAGGCCTTAGGATTTAAGGCCTTCGGTTTTAAGTCCTTAGGATTTAAGGCCTTAGGATTTAAGGCCTTAGCATTTAAGGCCTTAGCACTTAAGGCCTTAGGATTTAAGGCCTTAGGATTTAAGGGCTTAGGACTTAAGCCCTTAGGACTTAAGCCCTTAGGATTTAAGGCCTTAGGACTTAAACCCTTAGGACTTAAGCCCTTAGGATTTAAACCCTTAGGACTTTAGCCCTAAGGAGTTAAGCCCTTAGGACTTAAGCCCTTAGGATTTAAACCCTTAGGACTTTAGCCCTAAGGAGTTAAGCCCTTAGGACTTAAGCCCTTAGGATTTAAACCCTTCGGACTTAAGCCCTTAGGACTTAAGCCCTTAGGATTTAAGGCCTTAGGACTTAAGGCCTTAGCACTTAAGGCCTTAGGATTTAAGGCCTTAGCACTTAAGGCCTTAGGACTTAAGGCCTTAGGATTTAAGGCCTTAGGATTTAAGGCCTTAGCACTTAAGGCCTTAGGACTTAAGGCCTTAGGATTTAAGGCCTTAGGATTTAAGGCCTTAGCACTTAAGGCCTTAGGATTTAAGGCCTTAGCACTTAAGGCCTTAGGACTTAAGGCCTTAGGATTTAAGGCCTTAGGATTTAAGGCCTTAGCACTTAAGGCCTTAGGACTTAAGGCCTTAGGATTTAAGGCCTTAGGATTTAAGGCCTTAGCACTTAAGGCCTTAGGACTTAAGGCCTTAGGATTTAAGGCCTTAGGATTTAAGGCCTTAGCACTTAAGGCCGTAGGATTTAAGGCCTTAGCACTTAAGGCCTTAGGGCTTAAGGCCTTAGGATTTAAGGCCTTAGGATTTAAGGCCTTCGGTTTTAAGTCCTTAGGATTTAAGGCCTTAGCACTTAAGGCCTTAGGATTTAAGGCCTTAGCATTTAAGGCCTTAGCACTTAAGGCCTTAGGATTTAAGGCCTTAGGATTTAAGGGCTTAGGACTTAAGCCCTTAGGACTTAAGCCCTTAGGATTTAAGGCCTTAGGACTTAAACCCTTAGGACTTAAGCCCTTAGGATTTAAACCCTTAGGACTTTAGCCCTAAGGAGTTAAGCCCTTAGGACTTAAGCCCTTAGGATTTAAACCCTTAGGACTTTAGCCCTAAGGAGTTAAGCCCTTAGGACTTAAGCCCTTAGGACTTTAGCCCTAAGGAGCTAAGCCCTTAGGACTTAAGCCCTTAGGATTTAAACCCTGAGGACTTAAACCCTTAAGACTTAAGCCCTTAGGATTTAAACCCTTAGGACTTAAGCCCTTAGGACTTAAGCCCTTAGGATTTAAACCCTTAGGACTTAAGCCCTTAGGACTTAAGCCCTTAGGATTTAAGGCCTTAGGACTTAAACCCTTCGGACTTAAGCCCTAAGGAGTTAAGCCCTAAGGAATTAAGCCCTAAGGAGTTAAGCCCTTAGGACTTAAGCCCTTAGGATTTAAACCCTTAGGACTTAAGCCCTTAGGACTTAAGCCCTTAGGATTTAAGGCCTTAGGACTTAAACCCTTCGGACTTAAGCCCTAAGGAGTTAAGCCCTAAGGAAGTAAGCCCTAAGGAGTTAAGCCCTTAGGACTTAAGCCCTTAGGACTTAAGCCCTAAGGACTTAAGCCCTAAGGAGTTAAGCCCTTAGGACTTGAGCCCTAAGGAGTTAAGCCCTAAGGACTTAAGCCCTAAGGAGTTAAGCCCTTAGGACTTAAGCCCTAAGGAGTTAAGCCCTTGGGACTTAAGCCCTTAGGATTTAAACCCTGAGGACTTAAACCCTTAAGACTTAAGCCCTTAGGATTTAAACACTTAGGACTTAAGCCCTTAGGACTTAAGCCCTTAGGATTTAAGGCCTTAGGACTTAAACCCTTCGGACTTAAGCCCTAAGGAGTTAAGCCCTAAGGAATTAAGCCCTAAGGAGTTAAGCCCTTAGGACTTAAGCCCTTAGGATTTAAACCCTAAGGACTTAAGCCCTTAGGACTTAAGCCCTTAGGATTTAAGGCCTTAGGACTTAAACCCTTCGGACTTAAGCCCTAAGGAGTTAAGCCCTAAGGAAGTAAGCCCTAAGGAGTTAAGCCCTTAGGACTTAAGCCCTTAGGACTTAAGCCCTAAGGACTTAAGCCCTAAGGAGTTAAGCCCTTAGGACTTGAGCCCTAAGGAGTTAAGCCCTAAGGACTTAAGCCCTAAGGAGTTAAGCCCTTAGGACTTAAGCCCTAAGGAGTTAAGCCCTTGGGACTTAAGCCCTTAGGATTTAAACCCTGAGGACTTAAACCCTTAAGACTTAAGCCCTTAGGATTTAAACACTTAGGACTTAAGCCCTTAGGACTTAAGCCCTTAGGATTTAAGGCCTTAGGACTTAAACCCTTAGGACTTAAGCCCTAAGGAGTTAAGCCCTAAGGAATTAAGCCCTAAGGAGTTAAGCCCTTAGGACTTAAGCCCTAAGGAGCTAAACCCTTAGGACTTAAGCCCTAAGGAGTGAAGCCCTAAGGAATTAAGCCCTAAGGAGTTAAGCCCTTAGGACTTAAGCCCTAAGGAGCTAAGCCCTTAGGACTTAAGCCCTAAGGAGTTAAGCCCTTAGGACTTAAGCCCTAAGGAGTTAAGCCCTTAGGACTTAAGCCCTAAGGAGTTAAGCCCTTAGGACTTAAGCCCTTAGGATTTAAACCCTGAGGACTTAAACCCTTAAGACTTAAGCCCTTAGGATTTAAACCCTTAGGACTTAAGCCCTTAGGACTTAAGCCCTTAGGATTTAAGGCCTTAGGACTTAAACCCTTAGGACTTAAGCCCTAAGGAGTTAAGCCCTAAGGAATTAAGCCCTAAGGAGTTAAGCCCTTAGGACTTAAGCCCTTAGGAGTTAAGCCCTAAGGACTTAAGCCCTAAGGAGTTAAGCCCTTAGGACTTGAGCCCTAAGGAGTTAAGCCCTTAGGACTTAAGCCCTAAGGAGTTAAGCCCTTAGGACTTAAGCCCTAAGGAGTTAAGCCCATAGGACTTAAGCCCTTAGGATTTAAACCCTGAGGACTTAAACCCTTAAGACTTAAGCCTTTAGGACTTAAGCCCTTAGGAGTTAAGGCCTTAGGACTTAAGGCCTTAGCAGTTAAGGCCTTAGGATTTAAGGCCTTAGCACTTAAGGACTTAGGATTTAAGGCCTTAGCATTTAAGGCCTTAGGATTTAAGGCCTTAGCATTTAAGGCCTTAGCACTTAAGGCCTTAGGATTTAAGGCCTGAGCACTTAAGGCCTTAGGATTTAAGGCCTTAGCATTTAAGGCCTTAGCACTTAAGGCCTTAGGATTTAAGGCCTTCGGTTTTAAGTCCTTAGGATTTAAGGCCTTAGCACTTAAGGCCTTAGGATTTAAGGCCTTAGCATTTAAGGCCTTAGCACTTAAGGCCTTAGGATTTAAGGCCTTAGGATTTAAGGGCTTAGGACTTAAGCCCTTAGGACTTAAGCCCTTAGGATTTAAGGCCTTAGGACTTAAACCCTTAGGACTTAAGCCCTTAGGATTTAAACCCTTAGGACTTTAGCCCTAAGGAGTTAAGCCCTTAGGACTTAAGCCCTTAGGATTTAAACCCTTAGGACTTTAGCCCTAAGGAGTTAAGCCCTTAGGACTTAAGCCGTTAGGATTTAAACCCTTCGGACTTAAGCCCTTAGGACTTAAGCCCTTAGGATTTAAACCCTGAGGACTTAAACCCTTAAGACTTAAGCCCTAAGGAGTTAAGCCCTTAGGACTTTAGCCCTAAGGAGCTAAGCCCTTAGGACTTAAGCCCTTAGGATTTAAACCCTGAGGACTTAAACCCTTAAGACTTAAGCCCTTAGTATTTAAACCCTTAGGACTTAAGCCCTTAGGACTTAAGCCCTTAGGATTTAAACCCTTAGGACTTAAGCCCTTAGGACTTAAGCCCTTAGGAGTTAAGCCCTAAGGAATTAAGCCCTAAGGAGTTAAGCCCTTAGGACTTAAGCCCTTAGGAGTTAAGCCCTAAGGACTTAAGCCCTAAGGAGTTAAGCCCTTAGGACTTGAGCCCTAAGGAGTTAAGCCCTTAGGACTTAAGCCCTAAGGAGTTAAGCCCTTAGGACTTAAGCCCTAAGGAGTTAAGCCCATAGGACTTAAGCCCTTAGGATTTAAACCCTGAGGACTTAAACCCTTAAGACTTAAGCCTTTAGGACTTAAGCCCTTAGGAGTTAAGGCCTTAGGACTTATGGCCTTAGCAGTTAAGGCCTTAGGATTTAAGGCCTTAGCACTTAAGGCCTTAGGATTTAAGGCCTTAGCATTTAAGGCCTTAGGATTTAAGGCCTTAGCATTTAAGGCCTTAGGATTTAAGGCCTTAGCATTTAAGGCCTTAGCACTTAAGGCCTTAGGATTTAAGGCCTGAGCACTTAAGGCCTTAGGATTTAAGGCCTTAGCATTTAAGGCCTTAGCACTTAAGGCCTTAGGATTTAAGGCCTTCGGTTTTAAGTCCTTAGGATTTAAGGCCTTAGGATTTAAGGCCTTAGCATTTAAGGCCTTAGCACTTAAGGCCTTAGGATTTAAGGCCTTAGGATTTAAGGGCTTAGGACTTAAGCCCTTAGGACTTAAGCCCTTAGGATTTAAGGCCTTAGGACTTAAACCCTTAGGACTTAAGCCCTTAGGATTTAAACCCTTAGGACTTTAGCCCTAAGGAGTTAAGCCCTTAGGACTTAAGCCCTTAGGATTTAAACCCTTAGGACTTTAGCCCTAAGGAGTTAAGCCCTTAGGACTTAAGCCCTTAGGATTTAAACCCTTCGGACTTAAGCCCTTAGGACTTAAGCCCTTAGGATTTAAGGCCTTAGGACTTAAGGCCTTAGCACTTAAGGCCTTAGGATTTAAGGCCTTCGCACTTAAGGCCTTAGGATTTAAGGCCTTAGCACTTAAGGCCTTAGGACTTAAGGCCTTAGGATTTAAGGCCTTAGGATTTAAGGCCTTAGCACTTAAGGCCTTAGGATTTAAGGCCTTAGCACTTAAGGCCTTAGGATTTAAGGCCTTAGCACTTAAGGCCTTAGGGCTTAAGGCCTTAGGATTTAAGGCCTTAGGATTTAAGGCCTTCGGTTTTAAGTCCTTAGGATTTAAGGCCTTAGCACTTAAGGCCTTAGGATTTAAGGCCTTAGCATTTAAGGCCTTAGCACTTAAGGCCTTAGGATTTAAGGCCTTAGGATTTAAGGGCTTAGGACTTAAGCCCTTAGGACTTAAGCCCTTAGGATTTAAGGCCTTAGGACTTAAACCCTTAGGACTTAAGCCCTTAGGATTTAAACCCTTAGGACTTTAGCCCTAAGGAGTTAAGCCCTTAGGACTTAAGCCCTTAGGATTTAAACCCTTAGGACTTTAGCCCTAAGGAGTTAAGCCCTTAGGACTTAAGCCCTTAGGATTTAAACCCTTCGGACTTAAGCCCTTAGGACTTAAGCCCTTAGGATTTAAACCCTGAGGACTTAAACCCTTAAGACTTAAGCCCTAAGGAGTTAAGCCCTTAGGACTTTAGCCCTAAGGAGCTAAGCCCTTAGGACTTAAGCCCTTAGGATTTAAACCCTGAGGACTTAAACCCTTAAGACTTAAGCCCTTAGGATTTAAACCCTTAGGACTTAAGCCCTTAGGACTTAAGCCCTTAGGATTTAAACCCTTAGGACTTAAGCCCTTAGGACTTAAGCCCTTAGGATTTAAGGCCTTAGGACTTAAACCCTTCGGACTTAAGCCCTAAGGAGTTAAGCCCTAAGGAATTAAGCCCTAAGGAGTTAAGCCCTTAGGACTTAAGCCCTTAGGATTTAAACCCTTAGGACTTAAGCCCTTAGGACTTAAGCCCTTAGGATTTAAGGCCTTAGGACTTAAACCCTTCGGACTTAAGCCCTAAGGAGTTAAGCCCTAAGGAAGTAAGCCCTAAGGAGTTAAGCCCTTAGGACTTAAGCCCTTAGGACTTAAGCCCTAAGGACTTAAGCCCTAAGGAGTTAAGCCCTTAGGACTTGAGCCCTAAGGAGTTAAGCCCTAAGGACTTAAGCCCTAAGGAGTTAAGCCCTTAGGACTTAAGCCCTAAGGAGTTAAGCCCTTGGGACTTAAGCCCTTAGGATTTAAACCCTGAGGACTTAAACCCTTAAGACTTAAGCCCTTAGGATTTAAACACTTAGGACTTAAGCCCTTAGGACTTAAGCCCTTAGGATTTAAGGCCTTAGGACTTAAACCCTTAGGACTTAAGCCCTAAGGAGTTAAGCCCTAAGGAATTAAGCCCTAAGGAGTTAAGCCCTTAGGACTTAAGCCCTAAGGAGCTAAACCCTTAGGACTTAAGCCCTAAGGAGTGAAGCCCTAAGGAATTAAGCCCTAAGGAGTTAAGCCCTTAGGACTTAAGCCCTAAGGAGCTAAGCCCTTAGGACTTAAGCCCTAAGGAGTTAAGCCCTTAGGACTTAAGCCCTAAGGAGTTAAGCCCTTAGGACTTAAGCCCTAAGGAGTTAAGCCCTTAGGACTTAAGCCCTTAGGATTTAAACCCTGAGGACTTAAACCCTTAAGACTTAAGCCCTTAGTATTTAAACCCTTAGGACTTAAGCCCTTAGGACTTAAGCCCTTAGGATTTAAGGCCTTAGGACTTAAACCCTTAGGACTTAAGCCCTAAGGAGTTAAGCCCTAAGGAATTAAGCCCTAAGGAGTTAAGCCCTTAGGACTTAAGCCCTTAGGAATTAAGCCCTAAGGACTTAAGCCCTAAGGAGTTAAGCCCTTAGGACTTGAGCCCTAAGGAGTTAAGCCCTTAGGACTTAAGCCCTAAGGAGTTAAGCCCATAGGACTTAAGCCCTTAGGATTTAAACCCTGAGGACTTAAACCCTTAAGACTTAAGCCTTTAGGACTTAAGCCCTTAGGAGTTAAGGCCTTAGGACTTAAGGCCTTAGCAGTTAAGGCCTTAGGATTTAAGGCCTTAGCACTTAAGGACTTAGGATTTAAGGCCTTAGGTTTTAAGTCCTTTAGGATTTAAGGCCTTAGCACTTAAGGCCTTAGGATTTAAGGCCTTAGCATTTAAGGCCTTAGGATTTAAGTCCTTAGGATTTAAGGCCTTAGGATTTAAGGCCTTAGCATTTAAGGCCTTAGCACTTAAGGCCTTAGGATTTAAGGCCTTCGGTTTTAAGTCCTTAGGATTTAAGGCCTTAGCACTTAAGGCCTTAGGATTTAAGGCCTTAGCATTTAAGGCCTTAGCACTTAAGGCCTTAGGATTTAAGGCCTTAGGATTTAAGGGCTTAGGACTTAAGCCCTTAGGACTTAAGCCCTTAGGATTTAAGGCCTTAGGACTTAAACCCTTAGGACTTAAGCCCTTAGGATTTAAACCCTTAGGACTTTAGCCCTAAGGAGTTAAGCCCTTAGGACTTAAGCCCTTAGGATTTAAACCCTTAGGACTTTAGCCCTAAGGAGTTAAGCCCTTAGGACTTAAGCCCTTAGGATTTAAACCCTTCGGACTTAAGCCCTTCGGACTTAAGCCCTTAGGATTTAAACCCTGAGGACTTAAACCCTTAAGACTTAAGCCCTAAGGAGTTAAGCCCTTAGGACTTTAGCCCTAAGGAGCTAAGCCCTTAGGACTTAAGCCCTTAGGATTTAAACCCTGAGGACTTAAACCCTTAAGACTTAAGCCCTTAGGATTTAAACCCTTAGGACTTAAGCCCTTAGGACTTAAGCCCTTACGATTTAAACCCTTAGGACTTAAGCCCTTAGGACTTAAGCCCTTAGGATTTAAGGCCTTAGGACTTAAACCCTTCGGACTTAAGCCCTAAGGAGTTAAGCCCTAAGGAAGTAAGCCCTAAGGAGTTAAGCCCTTAGGACATGAGCCCTAAGGAGTTAAGCCCTAAGGACTTAAGCCCTAAGGAGTTAAGCCCTTAGGACTTAAGCCCTAAGGAGTTAAGCCCTTGGGACTTAAGCCCTTAGGATTTAAACCCTGAGGACTTAAACCCTTAAGACTTAAGCCCTTAGGATTTAAACACTTAGGACTTAAGCCCTTAGGACTTAAGCCCTTAGGATTTAAGGCCTTAGGACTTAAACCCTTAGGACTTAAGCCCTAAGGAGTTAAGCCCTAAGGAATTAAGCCCTAAGGAGTTAAGCCCTTAGGACTTAAGCCCTAAGGAGCTAAGCCCTTAGGACTTAAGCCCTAAGGAGTTAAGCCCTTAGGACTTAAGCCCTAAGGAGTTAAGCCCTTAGGACTTATGCCCTAAGGAGTTAAGCCCTTAGGACTTAAGCCCTTAGGATTTAAACCCTGAGGACTTAAACCCTTAAGACTTAAGCCCTTAGTATTTAAACCCTTAGGACTTAAGCCCTTAGGACTTAAGCCCTTAGGATTTAAGGCCTTAGGACTTAAACCCTTAGGACTTAAGCCCTAAGGAGTTAAGCCCTAAGGAATTAAGCCCTAAGGAGTTAAGCCCTTAGGACTTAAGCCCTTAGGAGTTAAGCCCTAAGGACTTAAGCCCTAAGGAGTTAAGCCCTTAGGACTTGAGCCCTAAGGAGTTAAGCCCTTAGGACTTAAGCCCTAAGGAGTTAAGCCCTTAGGACTTAAGCCCTAAGGAGTTAAGCCCATAGGACTTAAGCCCTTAGGATTTAAACCCTGAGGACTTAAACCCTTAAGACTTAAGCCTTTAGGACTTAAGCCCTTAGGAGTTAAGGCCTTAGGACTTAAGGCCTTAGCAGTTAAGGCCTTAGGATTTAAGGCCTTAGCACTTAAGGCCTTAGGATTTAAGGCCTTAGCATTTAAGGCCTTAGGATTTAAGGCCTTAGCATTTAAGGCCTTAGGATTTAAGGCCTTAGCATTTAAGGCCTTAGCACTTAAGGCCTTAGGATTTAAGGCCTGAGCACTTAAGGCCTTAGGATTTAAGGCCTTAGCATTTAAGGCCTTAGCACTTAAGGCCTTAGGATTTAAGGCCTTCGGTTTTTAGTCCTTAGGATTTAAGGCCTTAGGATTTAAGGCCTTAGCATTTAAGGCCTTAGCACTTAAGGCCTTAGGATTTAAGGCCTTAGGATTTAAGGGCTTAGGACTTAAGCCCTTAGGACTTAAGCCCTTAGGATTTAAGGCCTTAGGACTTAAACCCTTAGGACTTAAGCCCTTAGGATTTAAACCCTTAGGACTTTAGCCCTAAGGAGTTAAGCCCTTAGGACTTAAGCCCTTAGGATTTAAACCCTTCGGACTTAAGCCCTTAGGACTTAAGCCCTTAGGATTTAAGGCCTTAGGACTTAAGGCCTTAGCACTTAAGGCCTTAGGATTTAAGGCCTTAGCACTTAAGGCCTTAGGATTTAAGGCCTTAGCACTTAAGGCCTTAGGACTTAAGGCCTTAGGATTTAAGGCCTTAGGATTTAAGGCCTTAGCACTTAAGGCCTTAGGATTTAAGGCCTTAGCACTTAAGGCCTTAGGATTTAAGGCCTTAGCACTTAAGGCCTTAGGGCTTAAGGCCTTAGGATTTAAGGCCTTAGGATTTAAGGCCTTCGGTTTTAAGTCCTTAGGATTTAAGGCCTTAGCACTTAAGGCCTTAGGATTTAAGGCCTTAGCATTTAAGGCCTTAGCACTTAAGGCCTTAGGATTTAAGGCCTTAGGATTTAAGGGCTTAGGACTTAAGCCCTTAGGACTTAAGCCCTTAGGATTTAAGGCCTTAGGACTTAAACCCTTAGGACTTAAGCCCTTAGGATTTAAACCCTTAGGACTTTAGCCCTAAGGAGTTAAGCCCTTAGGACTTAAGCCCTTAGGATTTAAACCCTTAGGACTTTAGCCCTAAGGAGTTAAGCCCTTAGGACTTAAGCCCTTAGGATTTAAACCCTTCGGACTTAAGCCCTTAGGACTTAAGCCCTTAGGATTTAAACCCTGAGGACTTAAACCCTTAAGACTTAAGCCCTAAGGAGTTAAGCCCTTAGGACTTTAGCCCTAAGGAGCTAAGCCCTTAGGACTTAAGCCCTTAGGATTTAAACCCTGAGGACTTAAACCCTTAAGACTTAAGCCCTTAGGATTTAAACCCTTAGGACTTAAGCCCTTAGGACTTAAGCCCTTAGGATTTAAACCCTTAGGACTTAAGCCCTTAGGACTTAAGCCCTTAGGATTTAAGGCCTTAGGACTTAAACCCTTCGGACTTAAGCCCTAAGGAGTTAAGCCCTAAGGAATTAAGCCCTAAGGAGTTAAGCCCTTAGGACTTAAGCCCTTAGGATTTAAACCCTTAGGACTTAAGCCCTTAGGACTTAAGCCCTTAGGATTTAAGGCCTTAGGACTTAAACCCTTCGGACTTAAGCCCTAAGGAGTTAAGCCCTAAGGAAGTAAGCCCTAAGGAGTTAAGCCCTTAGGACTTAAGCCCTTAGGACTTAAGCCCTAAGGACTTAAGCCCTAAGGAGTTAAGCCCTTAGGACTTGAGCCCTAAGGAGTTAAGCCCTAAGGACTTAAGCCCTAAGGAGTTAAGCCCTTAGGACTTAAGCCCTAAGGAGTTAAGCCCTTGGGACTTAAGCCCTTAGGATTTAAACCCTGAGGACTTAAACCCTTAAGACTTAAGCCTTTAGGATTTAAACACTTAGGACTTAAGCCCTTAGGACTTAAGCCCTTAGGATTTAAGGCCTTAGGACTTAAACCCTTAGGACTTAAGCCCTAAGGAGTTAAGCCCTAAGGAATTAAGCCCTAAGGAGTTAAGCCCTTAGGACTTAAGCCCTAAGGAGCTAAACCCTTAGGACTTAAGCCCTAAGGAGTGAAGCCCTAAGGAATTAAGCCCTAAGGAGTTAAGCCCTTAGGACTTAAGCCCTAAGGAGCTAAGCCCTTAGGACTTAAGCCCTAAGGAGTTAAGCCCTTAGGACTTAAGCCCTAAGGAGTTAAGCCCTTAGGACTTAAGCCCTAAGGAGTTAAGCCCTTAGGACTTAAGCCCTTAGGATTTAAACCCTGAGGACTTAAACCCTTAAGACTTAAGCCCTTAGTATTTAAACCCTTAGGACTTAAGCCCTTAGGACTTAAGCCCTTAGGATTTAAGGCCTTAGGACTTAAACCCTTAGGACTTAAGCCCTAAGGAGTTAAGCCCTAAGGAATTAAGCCCTAAGGAGTTAAGCCCTTAGGACTTAAGCCCTTAGGAGTTAAGCCCTAAGGAGTTAAGCCCTAAGGAGTTAAGCCCTTAGGACTTGAGCCCTAAGGAGTTAAGCCCTTAGGACTTAAGCCCTAAGGAGTTAAGCCCTTAGGACTTAAGCCCTAAGGAGTTAAGCCCATAGGACTTAAGCCCTTAGGATTTAAACCCTGAGGACTTAAACCCTTAAGACTTAAGCCTTTAGGACTTAAGCCCTTAGGAGTTAAGGCCTTAGGACTTAAGGCCTTAGCAGTTAAGGCCTTAGGATTTAAGGCCTTAGCACTTAAGGACTTAGGATTTAAGGCCTTAGGTTTTAAGTCCTTTAGGATTTAAGGCCTTAGCACTTAAGGCCTTAGGATTTAAGGCCTTAGCATTTAAGGCCTTAGGATTTAAGGCCTTAGCATTTAAGGCCTTAGGATTTAAGGCCTTAGCATTTAAGGCCTTAGCACTTAAGGCCTTAGGATTTAAGGCCTGAGCACTTAAGGCCTTAGGATTTAAGGCCTTAGCATTTAAGGCCTTAGCACTTAAGGCCTTAGGATTTAAGGCCTTCGGTTTTAAGTCCTTAGGATTTAAGGCCTTAGCACTTAAGGCCTTAGGATTTAAGGCCTTAGCATTTAAGGCCTTAGCACTTAAGGCCTTAGGATTTAAGGCCTTAGGATTTAAGGGCTTAGGACTTAAGCCCTTAGGATTTAAGGCCTTAGGACTTAAACCCTTAGGACTTAAGCCCTTAGGATTTAAACCCTTAGGACTTTAGCCCTAAGGAGTTAAGCCCTTAGGACTTAAGCCCTTAGGATTTAAACCCTTAGGACTTTAGCCCTAAGGAGTTAAGCCCTTAGGACTTAAGCCCTTAGGATTTAAACCCTTCGGACTTAAGCCCTTAGGACTTAAGCCCTTAGGATTTAAGGCCTTAGGACTTAAGGCCTTAGCACTTAAGGCCTTAGGATTTAAGGCCTTAGCACTTAAGGCCTTAGGATTTAAGGCCTTAGCACTTAAGGCCTTAGGACTTAAGGCCTTAGGATTTAAGGCCTTAGGATTTAAGGCCTTAGCACTTAAGGCCTTAGGATTTAAGGCCTTAGCACTTAAGGCCTTAGGATTTAAGGCCTTAGCACTTAAGGCCTTAGGGCTTAAGGCCTTAGGATTTAAGGCCTTAGGATTTAAGGCCTTCGGTTTTAAGTCCTTAGGATTTAAGGCCTTAGCACTTAAGGCCTTAGGATTTAAGGCCTTAGCATTTAAGGCCTTAGCACTTAAGGCCTTAGGATTTAAGGCCTTAGGATTTAAGGGCTTAGGATTTAAGGCCTTAGCACTTAAGGCCTTAGCACTTAAGGCCTTAGGATTTAAGGCCTTCGGTTTTAAGTCCTTAGGATTTAAGGCCTTAGCACTTAAGGCCTTAGGATTTAAGGCCTTAGCATTTAAGGCCTTAGCACTTAAGGCCTTAGGATTTAAGGCCTTAGGATTTAAGGCCTTAGGATTTAAGGCCTTCGGTTTTAAGTCCTTAGGATTTAAGGCCTTAGCACTTAAGGCCTTAGGATTTAAGGCCTTAGCATTTAAGGCCTTAGCACTTAAGGCCTTAGGATTTAAGGCCTTAGGATTTAAGGGCTTAGGACTTAAGCCCTTAGGACTTAAGCCCTTAGGATTTAAGGCCTTAGGACTTAAACCCTTCGGACTTAAGCCCTTAGGATTTAAACCCTTAGGACTTTAGCCCTAAGGAGTTAAGCCCTTAGGACTTAAGCCCTTAGGATTTAAACCCTTAGGACTTTAGCCCTAAGGAGTTAAGCCCTTAGGACTTAAGCCCTTAGGATTTAAACCCTTCGGACTTAAGCCCTTAGGACTTAAGCCCTTAGGATTTAAACCCTGAGGACTTAAACCCTTAAGACTTAAGCCCTAAGGAGTTAAGCCCTTAGGACTTTAGCCCTAAGGAGCTAAGCCCTTAGGACTTAAGCCCTTAGGATTTAAACCCTTAGGACTTAAGCCCTTAGGACTTAAGCCCTTAGGATTTAAACCCTTAGGACTTAAGCCCTTAGGACTTAAGCCCTTAGGATTTAAGGCCTTAGGACTTAAACCCTTCGGACTTAAGCCCTAAGGAGTTAAGCCCTTAGGACTTGAGCCCTAAGGAGTTAAGCCCTAAGGACTTAAGCCCTAAGGAGTTAAGCCCTTAGGACTTAAGCCCTAAGGAGTTAAGCCCTTGGGACTTAAGCCCTTAGGATTTAAACCCTGAGGACTTAAACCCTTAAGACTTAAGCCCTTAGGATTTAAACACTTAGGACTTAAGCCCTTAGGACTTAAGCCCTTAGGATTTAAGGCCTTAGGACTTAAACCCTTAGGACTTAAGCCCTAAGGAGTTAAGCCCTTAGGACTTAAGCCCTAAGGAGCTAAGCCCTTAGGACTTAAGCCCTAAGGAGTTAAGCCCTTAGGACTTAAGCCCTAAGGAGTTAAGCCCTTAGGACTTAAGCCCTAAGGAGTTAAGCCCTTAGGACTTAAGCCCTTAGGATTTAAACCCTGAGGACTTAAACCCTTAAGACTTAAGCCCTTAGTATTTAAACCCTTAGGACTTAAGCCCTTAGGACTTAAGCCCTTAGGATTTAAGGCCTTAGGACTTAAACCCTTCGGACTTAAGCCCTAAGGAGTTAAGCCCTAAGGAATTAAGCCCTAAGGAGTTAAGCCCTTAGGACTTAAGCCCTTAGGAGTTAAGCCCTAAGGACTTAAGCCCTAAGGAGTTAAGCCCTTAGGACTTGAGCCCTAAGGAGTTAAGCCCTTAGGACTTAAGCCCTAAGGAGTTAAGCCCTTAGGACTTAAGCCCTAAGGAGTTAAGCCCATAGGGCTTAAGCCCTTAGGATTTAAACCCTGAGGACTTAAACCCTTAAGACTTAAGCCTTTAGGACTTAAGCCCTTAGGAGTCAAGGCCTTAGGACTTAAGGCCTTAGCAGTTAAGGCCTTAGGATTTAAGGCCTTAGCACTTAAGGCCTTAGGATTTAAGGCCTTAGCATTTAAGGCCTTAGGATTTAAGGCCTTAGCATTTAAGGCCTTAGCACTTAAGGCCTTAGGATTTAAGGCCTGAGCACTTAAGGCCTTAGGATTTAAGGCCTTAGCATTTAAGGCCTTAGCACTTAAGGCCTTAGGATTTAAGGCCTTCGGTTTTAAGTCCTTAGGATTTAAGGCCTTAGGATTTAAGGCCTTAGCATTTAAGGCCTTAGCACTTAAGGCGTTAGGATTTAAGGCCTTAGGATTTAAGGGCTTAGGACTTAAGCCCTTAGGACTTAAGCCCTTAGGATTTAAGGCCTTAGGACTTAAACACTTAGGACTTAAGCCCTTAGGATTTAAACCCTTAGGACTTTAGCCCTAAGGAGTTAAGCCCTTAGGACTTAAGCCCTTAGGATTTAAACCCTTAGGACTTTAGCCCTAAGGAGTTAAGCCCTTAGGACTTAAGCCCTTAGGATTTAAACCCTTCGGACTTAAGCCCTTAGGACTTAAGCCCTTAGGATTTAAGGCCTTAGGACTTAAGGCCTTAGCACTTAAGGCCTTAGGATTTAAGGCCTTAGCACTTAAGGCCTTAGGATTTAAGGCCTTAGCACTTAAGGCCTTAGGACTTAAGGCCTTAGCACTTAAGGCCTTAGGATTTAAGGCCTTAGCACTTAAGGCCTTAGGATTTAAGGCCTTAGCACTTAAGGCCTTAGGATTTAAGGCCTTAGCACTTAAGGCCTTAGGGCTTAAGGCCTTAGGATTTAAGGCCTTAGGATTTAAGGCCTTCGGTTTTAAGTCCTTAGGATTTAAGGCCTTAGCACTTAAGGCCTTAGGATTTAAGGCCTTAGCATTTAAGGCCTTAGCACTTAAGGCCTTAGGATTTAAGGCCTTAGGATTTAAGGGCTTAGGACTTAAGCCCTTAGGACTTAAGCCCTTAGGATTTAAGGCCTTAGGACTTAAACCCTTAGGACTTAAGCCCTTAGGATTTAAACCCTTAGGACTTTAGCCCTAAGGAGTTAAGCCCTTAGGACTTAAGCCCTTAGGATTTAAACCCTTAGGACTTTAGCCCTAAGGAGTTAAGCCCTTAGGACTTAAGCCCTTAGGATTTAAACCCTTCGGACTTAAGCCCTTAGGACTTAAGCCCTTAGGATTTAAACCCTGAGGACTTAAGCCCTTAAGACTTAAGCCCTAAGGAGTTAAGCCCTTAGGACTTTAGCCCTAAGGAGCTAAGCCCTTAGGACTTAAGCCCTTAGGATTTAAACCCTGAGGACTTAAACCCTTAAGACTTAAGCCCTTAGGATTTAAACCCTTAGGACTTAAGCCCTTAGGACTTAAGCCCTTAGGATTTAAACCCTTAGGACTTAAGCCCTTAGGACTTAAGCCCTTAGGATTTAAGGCCTTAGGACTTAAACCCTTCGGACTTAAGCCCTAAGGAGTTAAGCCCTAAGGAATTAAGCCCTAAGGAGTTAAGCCCTTAGGACTTAAGCCCTTAGGATTTAAACCCTTAGGACTTAAGCCCTTAGGACTTAAGCCCTTAGGATTTAAGGCCTTAGGACTTAAACCCTTCGGACTTAAGCCCTAAGGAGTTAAGCCCTAAGGAAGTAAGCCCTAAGGAGTTAAGCCCTTAGGACTTAAGCCCTTAGGACTTAAGCCCTAAGGACTTAAGCCCTAAGGAGTTAAGCCCTTAGGACTTGAGCCCTAAGGAGTTAAGCCCTAAGGACTTAAGCCCTAAGGAGTTAAGCCCTTAGGACTTAAGCCCTAAGGAGTTAAGCCCTTGGGACTTAAGCCCTTAGGATTTAAACCCTGAGGACTTAAACCCTTAAGACTTAAGCCCTTAGGATTTAAACACTTAGGACTTAAGCCCTTAGGACTTAAGCCCTTAGGATTTAAGGCCTTAGGACTTAAACCCTTAGGACTTAAGCCCTAAGGAGTTAAGCCCTAAGGAATTAAGCCCTAAGGAGTTAAGCCCTTAGGACTTAAGCCCTAAGGAGCTAAACCCTTAGGACTTAAGCCCTAAGGAGTGAAGCCCTAAGGAATTAAGCCCTAAGGAGTTAAGCCCTTAGGACTTAAGCCCTAAGGAGCTAAGCCCTTAGGACTTAAGCCCTAAGGAGTTAAGCCCTTAGGACTTAAGCCCTAAGGAGTTAAGCCCTTAGGACTTAAGCCCTAAGGAGTTAAGCCCTTAGGACTTAAGCCCTTAGGATTTAAACCCTGAGGAATTAAACCCTTAAGACTTAAGCCCTTAGTATTTAAACCCTTAGGATTTAAGCCCTTAGGACTTAAGCCCTTAGGATTTAAGGCCTTAGGACTTAAACCCTTAGGACTTAAGCCCTAAGGAGTTAAGCCCTAAGGAATTAAGCCCTAAGGAGTTAAGCCCTTAGGACTTAAGCCCTTAGGAGTTAAGCCCTAAGGACTTAAGCCCTAAGGAGTTAAGCCCTTAGGACTTGAGCCCTAAGGAGTTAAGCCCTTAGGACTTAAGCCCTAAGGAGTTAAGCCCTTAGGACTTAAGCCCTAAGGAGTTAAGCCCATAGGACTTAAGCCCTTAGGATTTAAACCCTGAGGACTTAAACCCTTAAGACTTAAGCCTTTAGGACTTAAGCCCTTAGGAGTTAAGGCCTTAGGACTTAAGGCCTTAGCAGTTAAGGCCTTAGGATTTAAGGCCTTAGCACTTAAGGACTTAGGATTTAAGGCCTTAGGTTTTAAGTCCTTTAGGATTTAAGGCCATAGCACTTAAGGCCTTAGGATTTAAGGCCTTAGCATTTAAGGCCTTAGGATTTAAGGCCTTTGCATTTAAGGCCTTAGGATTTAAGGCCTTAGCATTTAAGGCCTTAGCACTTAAGGCCTTAGGATTTAAGGCCTGAGCACTTAAGGCCTTAGGATTTAAGGCCTTAGCATTTAAGGCCTTAGCACTTAAGGCCTTAGGATTTAAGGCCTTCGGTTTTAAGTCCTTAGGATTTAAGGCCTTAGCACTTAAGGCCTTAGGATTTAAGGCCTTAGCATTTAAGGCCTTAGCACTTAAGGCCTTAGGATTTAAGGCCTTAGGATTTAAGGGCTTAGGACTTAAGCCCTTAGGATTTAAGCCCTTAGGATTTAAGGCCTTAGGACTTAAACCCTTAGGACTTAAGCCCTTAGGATTTAAACCCTTAGGACTTTAGCCCTAAGGAGTTAAGCCCTTAGGACTTAAGCCCTTAGGATTTAAACCCTTAGGACTTTAGCCCTAAGGAGTTAAGCCCTTAGGACTTAAGCCCTTAGGATTTAAACCCTTCGGACTTAAGCCCTTAGGACTTAAGCCCTTAGGATTTAAGGCCTTAGCACTTAAGGCCTTAGGATTTAAGGCCTTAGCACTTAAGGCCTTAGGACTTAAGGCCTTAGGATTTAAGGCCTTAGGATTTAAGGCCTTCGGTTTTAAGTCCTTAGGATTTAAGGCCTTAGCACTTAAGGCCTTAGGATTTAAGGCCTTAGCATTTAAGGCCTTAGCACTTAAGGCCTTAGGATTTAAGGCCTTAGGATTTAAGGGCTTAGGACTTAAGCCCTTAGGACTTAAGCCCTTAGGATTTAAGGCCTTAGGACTTAAACCCTTAGGACTTAAGCCCTTAGGATTTAAACCCTTAGGACTTTAGCCCTAAGGAGTTAAGCCCTTAGGACTTAAGCCCTTAGGATTTAAACCCTTCGGACTTAAGCCCTTCGGACTTAAGCCCTTAGGATTTTAACCCTGAGGACTTAAACCCTTAAGACTTAAGCCCTAAGGAGTTAAGCCCTTAGGACTTTAGCCCTAAGGAGCTAAGCCCTTAGGACTTAAGCCCTTAGGATTTAAACCCTGAGGACTTAAACCCTTAAGACTTAAGCCCTTAGGATTTAAACCCTTAGGACTTAAGCCCTTAGGACTTAAGCCCTTAGGATTTAAACCCTTAGGACTTAAGCCCTTAGGACTTAAGCCCTTAGGATTTAAGGCCTTAGGACTTAAACCCTTCGGACTTAAGCCCTAAGGAATTAAGCCCTAAGGAAGTAAGCCCTAAGGAGTTAAGCCCTTAGGACTTAAGCCCTTAGGACTTAAGCCCTAAGGACTTAAGCCCTAAGGAGTTAAGCCCTTAGGACTTGAGCCCTAAGGAGTTAAGCCCTAAGGACTTAAGCCCTAAGGAGTTAAGCCCTTAGGACTTAAGCCCTAAGGAGTTAAGCCCTTGGGACTTAAGCCCTTAGGATTTAAACCCTGAGGACTTAAACCCTTAAGACTTAAGCCCTTAGGATTTAAACACTTAGGACTTAAGCCCTTAGGACTTAAGCCCTTAGGATTTAAGGCCTTAGGACTTAAACCCTTAGGACTTAAGCCCTAAGGAGTTAAGCCCTAAGGAATTAAGCCCTAAGGAGTTAAGCCCTTAGGACTTAAGCCCTAAGGAGTTAAGCCCTTAGGACTTAAGCCTTAAGGAGTTAAGCCCTTAGGACTTAAGCCCTAAGGAGTTAAGCCCTTAGGACTTAAGCCCTTAGGATTTAAACCCTGAGGACTTAAACCCTTAAGACTTAAGCCCTTAGTATTTAAACCCTTAGGACTTAAGCCCTTAGGACTTAAGCCCTTAGGATTTAAGGCCTTAGGACTTAAACCCTTAGGACTTAAGCCCTAAGGAGTTAAGCCCTAAGGAATTAAGCCCTAAGGAGTTAAGCCCTTAGGACTTAAGCCCTTAGGAGTTAAGCCCTAAGGACTTAAGCCCTAAGGAGTTAAGCCCTTAGGACTTGAGCCCTAAGGAGTTAAGCCCTTAGGACTTAAGCCCTAAGGAGTTAAGCCCATAGGACTTAAGCCCTTAGTATTTAAACCCTGAGGACTTAAACCCTTAAGACTTAAGCCTTTAGGACTTAAGCCCTTAGGAGTTAAGGCCTTAGGACTTAAGGCCTTAGCAGTTAAGGCCTTAGGATTTAAGGCCTTAGCACTTAAGGCCTTAGGATTTAAGGCCTTAGCATTTAAGGCCTTAG
The DNA here is from genome assembly GCA_028858755.1 of Ara ararauna. Classification (NCBI taxonomy): domain Eukaryota; kingdom Metazoa; phylum Chordata; class Aves; order Psittaciformes; family Psittacidae; genus Ara; species Ara ararauna. The sequence continues at coordinate 135,629 of CM054406.1, forward strand.
GATTTAAGGCCTTAGCATTTAAGGCCTTAGGATTTAAGGCCTTAGCATTTAAGGCCTTAGCACTTAAGGCCTTAGGATTTAAGGCCTGAGCACTTAAGGCCTTAGGATTTAAGGCCTTAGCATTTAAGGCCTTAGCACTTAAGGCCTTAGGATTTAAGGCCTTCGGTTTTAAGTCCTTAGGATTTAAGGCCTTAGGATTTAAGGCCTTAGCATTTAAGGCCTTAGCACTTAAGGCCTTAGGATTTAAGGCCTTAGGATTTAAGGGCTTAGGACTTAAGCCCTTAGGACTTAAGCCCTTAGGATTTAAGGCCTTAGGACTTAAACCCTTAGGACTTAAGCCCTTAGGATTTAAACCCTTAGGACTTTAGCCCTAAGGAGTTAAGCCCTTAGGACTTAAGCCCTTAGGATTTAAACCCTTAGGACTTTAGCCCTAAGGAGTTAAGCCCTTAGGACTTAAGCCCTTAGGATTTAAACCCTTCGGACTTAAGCCCTTAGGACTTAAGCCCTTAGGATTTAAGGCCTTAGGACTTAAGGCCTTAGCACTTAAGGCCTTAGGATTTAAGGCCTTAGCACTTAAGGCCTTAGGATTTAAGGCCTTAGCACTTAAGGCCTTAGGACTTAAGGCCTTAGGATTTAAGGCCTTAGGATTTAAGGCCTTAGCACTTAAGGCCTTAGGATTTAAGGCCTTAGCACTTAAGGCCTTAGGATTTAAGGCCTTAGCACTTAAGGCCTTAGCACTTAAGGCCTTAGGATTTAAGGCCTTAGGATTTAAGGCCTTCGGTTTTAAGTCCTTAGGATTTAAGGCCTTAGCACTTAAGGCCTTAGGATTTAAGGCCTTAGCATTTAAGGCCTTAGCACTTAAGGCCTTAGGATTTAAGGCCTTAGGATTTAAGGGCTTAGGACTTAAGCCCTTAGGACTTAAGCCCTTAGGATTTAAGGCCTTAGGACTTAAACCCTTAGGACTTAAGCCCTTAGGATTTAAACCCTTAGGACTTTAGCCCTAAGGAGTTAAGCCCTTAGGACTTAAGCCCTTAGGATTTAAACCCTTCGGACTTAAGCCCTTAGGACTTAAGCCCTTAGGATTTAAACCCTGAGGACTTAAACCCTTAAGACTTAAGCCCTAAGGAGTTAAGCCCTTAGGACTTTAGCCCTAAGGAGCTAAGCCCTTAGGACTTAAGCCCTTAGGATTTAAACCCTGAGGACTTAAACCCTTAAGACTTAAGCCCTTAGGATTTAAACCCTTAGGACCTAAGCCCTTAGGACTTAAGCCCTTAGGATTTAAGGCCTTAGGACTTAAACCCTTCGGACTTAAGCCCTAAGGAGTTAAGCCCTAAGGAATTAAGCCCTAAGGAGTTAAGCCCTTAGGACTTAAGCCCTTAATATTTAAACCCTTAGGACTTAAGCCCTTAGGACTTAAGCCCTTAGGATTTAAGGCCTTAGGACTTAAACCCTTCGGACTTAAGCCCTTAGGATTTAAGGCCTTAGGACTTAAGGCCTTAGCACTTAAGGCCTTAGGATTTAAGGCCTTAGCACTTAAGGCCTTAGGATTTAAGGCCTTAGCACTTAAGGCCTTAGGACTTAAGGCCTTAGGATTTAAGGCCTTAGGATTTAAGGCCTTAGCACTTAAGGCCTTAGGACTTAAGGCCTTAGGATTTAAGGCCTTAGGATTTAAGGCCTTCGGTTTTAAGTCCTTAGGATTTAAGGCCTTAGCACTTAAGGCCTTAGGATTTAAGGCCTTAGCATTTAAGGCCTTAGCACTTAAGGCCTTAGGATTTAAGGGCTTAGGACTTAAGCCCTTAGGACTTAAGCCCTTAGGATTTAAGGCCTTAGGACTTAAACCCTTAGGACTTAAGCCCTTAGGATTTAAACCCTTAGGACTTTAGCCCTAAGGAGTTAAGCCCTTAGGACTTAAGCCCTTAGGATTTAAACCCTTAGGACTTAAGCCCTAAGGAGTTAAGCCCTTAGGACTTAAGCCCTAAGGACTTAAACCCTTAAGACTTAAGCCCTAAGGAGTTAAGCCCTTAGGACTTTAGCCCTAAGGAGCTAAGCCCTTAGGACTTAAGCCCTTAGGATTTAAACCCTGAGGACTTAAACCCTTAAGACTTAAGCCCTTAGGATTTAAACCCTTAGGACTTAAGCCCTTAGGACTTAAGCCCTTAGGATTTAAACCCTTAGGACTTAAGCCCTTAGGACTTAAGCCCTTAGGATTTAAGGCCTTAGGACTTAAACCCTTCGGACTTAAGCCCTAAGGAGTTAAGCCCTAAGGAATTAAGCCCTAAGGAGTTAAGCCCTTAGGACTTAAGCCCTTAGGATTTAAACCCTTAGGACTTAAGCCCTTAGGACTTAAGCCCTTAGGATTTAAGGCCTTAGGACTTAAACCCTTCGGACTTAAGCCCTAAGGAGTTAAGCCCTAAGGAAGTAAGCCCTAAGGAGTTAAGCCCTTAGGACTTAAGCCCTTAGGACTTAAGCCCTAAGGACTTAAGCCCTAAGGAGTTAAGCCCTTAGGACTTGAGCCCTAAGGAGTTAAGCCCTAAGGACTTAAGCCCTAAGGAGTTAAGCCCTTAGGACTTAAGCCCTAAGGAGTTAAGCCCTTGGGACTTAAGCCCTTAGGATTTAAACCCTGAGGACTTAAACCCTTAAGACTTAAGCCCTTAGGATTTAAACACTTAGGACTTAAGCCCTTAGGACTTAAGCCCTTAGGATTTAAGGCCTTAGGACTTAAACCCTTAGGACTTAAGCCCTAAGGAGTTAAGCCCTAAGGAATTAAGCCCTAAGGAGTTAAGCCCTTAGGACTTAAGCCCTAAGGAGCTAAGCCCTTAGGACTTAAGCCCTAAGGAGTTAAGCCCTTAGGACTTAAGCCCTAAGGAGTTAAGCCCTTAGGACTTAAGCCCTAAGGAGTTAAGCCCTTAGGACTTAAGCCCTTAGGATTTAAACCCTGAGGACTTAAACCCTTAAGACTTAAGCCCTTAGTATTTAAACCCTTAGGACTTAAGCCCTTAGGACTTAAGCCCTTAGGATTTAAGGCCTTAGGACTTAAACCCTTAGGACTTAAGCCCTAAGGAGTTAAGCCCTAAGGAATTAAGCCCTAAGGAGTTAAGCCCTTAGGACTTAAGCCCTTAGGAGTTAAGCCCTAAGGACTTAAGCCCTAAGGAGTTAAGCCCTTAGGACTTGAGCCCTAAGGAGTTAAGCCCTTAGGACTTAAGCCCTAAGGAGTTAAGCCCATAGGACTTAAGCCCTTAGGATTTAAACCCTGAGGACTTAAACCCTTAAGACTTAAGCCTTTAGGACTTAAGCCCTTAGGAGTTAAGGCCTTAGGACTTAAGGCCTTAGCAGTTAAGGCCTTAGGATTTAAGGCCTTAGCACTTAAGGACTTAGGATTTAAGGCCTTAGGTTTTAAGTCCTTTAGGATTTAAGGCCTTAGCACTTAAGGCCTTAGGATTTAAGGCCTTAGCATTTAAGGCCTTAGGATTTAAGGCCTTAGCATTTAAGGCCTTAGGATTTAAGGCCTTAGCATTTAAGGCCTTAGCACTTAAGGCCTTAGGATTTAAGGCCTGAGCACTTAAGGCCTTAGGATTTAAGGCCTTAGCATTTAAGGCCTTAGCACTTAAGGCCTTAGGATTTAAGGCCTTCGGTTTTAAGTCCTTAGGATTTAAGGCCTTAGCACTTAAGGCCTTAGGATTTAAGGCCTTAGCATTTAAGGCCTTAGCACTTAAGGCCTTAGGATTTAAGGCCTTAGGATTTAAGGGCTTAGGACTTAAGCCCTTAGGATTTAAGGCCTTAGGACTTAAACCCTTAGGACTTAAGCCCTTAGGATTTAAACCCTTAGGACTTTAGCCCTAAGGAGTTAAGCCCTTAGGACTTAAGCCCTTAGGATTTAAACCCTTAGGACTTTAGCCCTAAGGAGTTAAGCCCTTAGGACTTAAGCCCTAAGGAGTTAAGCCCTTGGGACTTAAGCCCTTAGGATTTAAACCCTGAGGACTTAAACCCTTAAGACTTAAGCCCTTAGGATTTAAACACTTAGGACTTAAGCCCTTAGGACTTAAGCCCTGAGGATTTAAGGCCTTAGGACTTAAACCCTTAGGGCTTAAGCCCTAAGGAGTTAAGCCCTAAGGAATTAAGCCCTAAGGAGTTAAGCCCTTAGGACTTAAGCCCTAAGGAGCTAAGCCCTTAGGACTTAAGCCCTAAGGAGTTAAGCCCTTAGGACTTAAGCCCTAAGGAGTTAAGCCCTTAGGACTTAAGCCCTAAGGAGTTAAGCCCTTAGGACTTAAGCCCTTAGGATTTAAACCCTGAGGACTTAAACCCTTAAGACTTAAGCCCTTAGTATTTAAACCCTTAGGACTTAAGCCCTTAGGACTTAAGCCCTTAGGATTTAAGGCCTTAGGACTTAAACCCTTAGGACTTAAGCCCTAAGGAGTTAAGCCCTAAGGAATTAAGCCCTAAGGAGTTAAGCCCTTAGGACTTAAGCCCTTAGGAGTTAAGCCCTAAGGACTTAAGCCCTAAGGAGTTAAGCCCTTAGGACTTGAGCCCTAAGGAGTTAAGCCCTTTGGACTTAAGCCCTAAGGAGTTAAGCCCTTAGGACTTAAGCCCTAAGGAGTTAAGCCCATAGGACTTATGCCCTTAGGATTTAAACCCTGAGGACTTAAACCCTTAAGACTTAAGGCTTTAGGACTTAAGCCCTTAGGAGTTAAGGCCTTAGGACTTAAGGCCTTAGCAGTTAAGGCCTTAGGATTTAAGGCCTTAGCACTTAAGGACTTAGGATTTAAGGCCTTAGGTTTTAAGTCCTTTAGGATTTAAGGCCTTAGCACTTAAGGCCTTAGGATTTAAGGCCTTAGCATTTAAGGCCTTAGGATTTAAGGCCTTAGCATTTAAGGCCTTAGGATTTAAGGCCTTAGCATTTAAGGCCTTAGCACTTAAGGCCTTAGGATTTAAGGCCTGAGCACTTAAGGCCTTAGGATTTAAGGCCTTAGCATTTAAGGCCTTAGCACTTAAGGCCTTAGGATTTAAGGCCTTCGGTTTTAAGTCCTTAGGATTTAAGGCCTTAGCACTTAAGGCCTTAGGATTTAAGGCCTTAGCATTTAAGGCCTTAGCACTTAAGGCCTTAGGATTTAAGGCCTTAGGATTTAAGGGCTTAGGACTTAAGCCCTTAGGACTTAAGCCCTTAGGATTTAAGGCCTTAGGACTTAAACCCTTAGGACTTAAGCCCTTAGGATTTAAACCCTTAGGACTTTAGCCCTAAGGAGTTAAGCCCTTAGGACTTAAGCCCTTAGGATTTAAACCCTTAGGACTTTAGCCCTAAGGAGTTAAGCCCTTAGGACTTAAGCCCTAAGGAGTTAAGCCCTTGGGACTTAAGCCCTTAGGATTTAAACCCTGAGGACTTAAACCCTTAAGACTTAAGCCCTTAGGATTTAAACACTTAGGACTTAAGCCCTTAGGACTTAAGCCCTGAGGATTTAAGGCCTTAGGACTTAAACCCTTAGGGCTTAAGCCCTAAGGAGTTAAGCCCTAAGGAATTAAGCCCTAAGGAGTTAAGCCCTTAGGACTTAAGCCCTAAGGAGCTAAGCCCTTAGGACTTAAGCCCTAAGGAGTTAAGCCCTTAGGACTTAAGCCCTAAGGAGTTAAGCCCTTAGGACTTAAGCCCTAAGGAGTTAAGCCCTTAGGACTTAAGCCCTTAGGATTTAAACCCTGAGGACTTAAACCCTTAAGACTTAAGCCCTTAGTATTTAAACCCTTAGGACTTAAGCCCTTAGGACTTAAGCCCTTAGGATTTAAGGCCTTAGGACTTAAACCCTTAGGACTTAAGCCCTAAGGAGTTAAGCCCTAAGGAATTAAGCCCTAAGGAGTTAAGCCCTTAGGACTTAAGCCCTTAGGAGTTAAGCCCTAAGGACTTAAGCCCTAAGGAGTTAAGCCCTTAGGACTTGAGCCCTAAGGAGTTAAGCCCTTTGGACTTAAGCCCTAAGGAGTTAAGCCCTTAGGACTTAAGCCCTAAGGAGTTAAGCCCATAGGACTTAAGCCCTTAGGATTTAAACCCTGAGGACTTAAACCCTTAAGACTTAAGCCTTTAGGACTTAAGCCCTTAGGAGTTAAGGCCTTAGGACTTAAGGCCTTAGCAGTTAAGGCCTTAGGATTTAAGGCCTTAGCACTTAAGGACTTAGGATTTAAGGCCTTAGGTTTTAAGTCCTTTAGGATTTAAGGCCTTAGCACTTAAGGCCTTAGGATTTAAGGCCTTAGCATTTAAGGCCTTAGGATTTAAGGCCTTAGCATTTAAGGCCTTAGGATTTAAGGCCTTAGCATTTAAGGCCTTAGCACTTAAGGCCTTAGGATTTAAGGCCTGAGCACTTAAGGCCTTAGGATTTAAGGCCTTAGCATTTAAGGCCTTAGCACTTAAGGCCTTAGGATTTAAGGCCTTCGGTTTTAAGTCCTTAGGATTTAAGGCCTTAGCACTTAAGGCCTTAGGATTTAAGGCCTTAGCATTTAAGGCCTTAGCACTTAAGGCCTTAGGATTTAAGGCCTTAGGATTTAAGGGCTTAGGACTTAAGCCCTTAGGACTTAAGCCCTTAGGATTTAAGCCCTTAGGACTTAAGCCCTTAGGATTTAAACCCTTAGGACTTTAGCCCTAAGGAGTTAAGCCCTTAGGACTTAAGCCCTTAGGATTTAAACCCTTCGGACTTAAGCCCTTAGGACTTAAGCCCTTAGGATTTAAACCCTGAGGACTTAAACCCTTAAGACTTAAGCCCTAAGGAGTTAAGCCCTTAGGACTTTAGCCCTAAGGAGCTAAGCCCTTAGGACTTAAGCCCTTAGGATTTAAACCCTGAGGACTTAAACCCTTAAGACTTAAGCCCTTAGGATTTAAACCCTTAGGACTTAAGCCCTTAGGACTTAAGCCCTTAGGATTTAAACCCTTAGGACTTAAGCCCTTAGGACTTAAGCCCTTAGGATTTAAACCCTTAGGACTTTAGCCCTAAGGAGTTAAGCCCTTAGGACTTAAGCCCTTAGGATTTAAACCCTTCGGACTTAAGCCCTTAGGACTTAAGCCCTTAGGATTTAAACCCTGAGGACTTAAACCCTTAAGACTTAAGCCCTAAGGAGTTAAGCCCTTAGGACTTTAGCCCTAAGGAGCTAAGCCCTTAGGACTTAAGCCCTTAGGATTTAAACCCTGAGGACTTAAACCCTTAAGACTTAAGCCCTTAGTATTTAAACCCTTAGGACTTAAGCCCTTAGGACTTAAGCCCTTAGGATTTAAACCCTTAGGACTTAAGCCCTTAGGACTTAAGCCCTTAGGAGTTAAGCCCTAAGGAATTAAGCCCTAAGGAGTTAAGCCCTTAGGACTTAAGCCCTTAGGAGTTAAGCCCTAAGGACTTAAGCCCTAAGGAGTTAAGCCCTTAGGACTTGAGCCCTAAGGAGTTAAGCCCTTAGGACTTAAGCCCTAAGGAGTTAAGCCCTTAGGACTTAAGCCCTAAGGAGTTAAGCCCATAGGACTTAAGCCCTTAGGATTTAAACCCTGAGGACTTAAACCCTTAAGACTTAAGCCTTTAGGACTTAAGCCCTTAGGAGTTAAGGCCTTAGGACTTAAGGCCTTAGCAGTTAAGGCCTTAGGATTTAAGGCCTTAGCACTTAAGGCCTTAGGATTTAAGGCCTTAGCATTTAAGGCCTTAGGATTTAAGGCCTTAGCATTTAAGGCCTTAGGATTTAAGGCCTTAGCATTTAAGGCCTTAGCACTTAAGGCCTTAGGATTTAAGGCCTGAGCACTTAAGGCCTTAGGATTTAAGGCCTTAGCATTTAAGGCCTTAGCACTTAAGGCCTTAGGATTTAAGGCCTTCGGTTTTAAGTCCTTAGGATTTAAGGCCTTAGGATTTAAGGCCTTAGCATTTAAGGCCTTAGCACTTAAGGCCTTAGGATTTAAGGCCTTAGGATTTAAGGGCTTAGCATTTAAGGCCTTAGGATTTAAGGCCTTAGCATTTAAGGCCTTAGCACTTAAGGCCTTAGGATTTAAGGCCTGAGCACTTAAGGCCTTAGGATTTAAGGCCTTAGCATTTAAGGCCTTAGCACTTAAGGCCTTAGGATTTAAGGCCTTCGGTTTTAAGTCCTTAGGATTTAAGGCCTTAGGATTTAAGGCCTTAGCATTTAAGGCCATAGCACTTAAGCCCTTAGGATTTAAGGCCTTAGGACTTAAACCCTTAGGACTTAAGCCCTTAGGATTTAAACCCTTAGGACTTTAGCCCTAAGGAGTTAAGCCCTTAGGACTTAAGCCCTTAGGATTTAAACCCTTAGGACTTTAGCCCTAAGGAGTTAAGCCCTTAGGACTTAAGCCCTTAGGATTTAAACCCTTCGGACTTAAGCCCTTAGGACTTAAGCCCTTAGGATTTAAACCCTGAGGACTTAAACCCTTAAGACTTAAGCCCTAAGGAGTTAAGCCCTTAGGACTTAAGCCCTTAGGATTTAAACCCTGAGGACTTAAACCCTTAAGACTTAAGCCCTTAGGATTTAAACCCTTAGGACTTAAGCCCTTAGGACTTAAGCCCTTAGGATTTAAACCCTTAGGACTTAAGCCCTTAGGACTTAAGCCCTTAGGATTTAAGGCCTTAGGACTTAAACCCTTCGGACTTAAGCCCTAAGGAGTTAAGCCCTAAGGAATTAAGCCCTAAGGAGTTAAGCCCTTAGGACTTAAGCCCTTAGGAGTTAAGCCCTAAGGACTTAAGCCCTAAGGAGTTAAGCCCTTAGGACTTGAGCCCTAAGGAGTTAAGCCCTTAGGACTTAAGCCCTAAGGAGTTAAGCCCATAGGACTTAAGCCCTTAGGATTTAAACCCTGAGGACTTAAACCCTTAAGACTTAAGCCTTTAGGACTTAAGCCCTTAGGAGTTAAGGCCTTAGGACTTAAGGCCTTAGCAGTTAAGGCCTTAGGATTTAAGGCCTTAGCACTTAAGGCCTTAGGATTTAAGGCCTTAGCATTTAAGGCCTTAGCATTTAAGGCCTTAGGATTTAAGGCCTTAGCATTTAAGGCCTTAGCACTTAAGGCCTTAGGATTTAAGGCCTGAGCACTTAAGGCCTTAGGATTTAAGGCCTTAGCATTTAAGGCCTTAGCACTTAAGGCCTTAGGATTTAAGGCCTTCGGTTTTAAGTCCTTAGGATTTAAGGCCTTAGGATTTAAGGCCTTAGCATTTAAGGCCTTAGCACTTAAGGCCTTAGGATTTAAGGCCTTAGGATTTAAGGGCTTAGGACTTAAGCCCTTAGGACTTAAGCCCTTAGGATTTAAGGCCTTAGGACTTAAACCCTTAGGACTTAAGCCCTTAGGATTTAAACCCTTAGGACTTTAGCCCTAAGGAGTTAAGCCCTTAGGACTTAAGCCCTTAGGATTTAAACCCTTAGGACTTTAGCCCTAAGGAGTTAAGCCCTTAGGACTTAAGCCCTTAGGATTTAAACCCTTCGGACTTAAGCCCTTAGGACTTAAGCCCTTAGGATTTAAGGCCTTAGGACTTAAGGCCTTAGCACTTAAGGCCTTAGGATTTAAGGCCTTAGCACTTAAGGCCTTAGGACTTAAGGCCTTAGGATTTAAGGCCTTAGGATTTAAGGCCTTAGCACTTAAGGCCTTAGGATTTAAGGCCTTAGCACTTAAGGCCTTAGGATTTAAGGCCTTAGCACTTAAGGCCTTAGGGCTTAAGGCCTTAGGATTTAAGGCCTTAGGATTTAAGGCCTTCGGTTTTAAGTCCTTAGGATTTAAGGCCTTAGCACTTAAGGCCTTAGGATTTAAGGCCTTAGCATTTAAGGCCTTAGCACTTAAGGCCTTAGGATTTAAGGCCTTAGGATTTAAGGGCTTAGGACTTAAGCCCTTAGGACTTAAGCCCTTAGGATTTAAGGCCTTAGGACTTAAACCCTTAGGACTTAAGCCCTTAGGATTTAAACCCTTAGGACTTTAGCCCTAAGGAGTTAAGCCCTTAGGACTTTAGCCCTAAGGATTTAAGCCCTTAGGACTTAAGCCCTTAGGATTTAAACCCTTAGGACTTTAGCCCTAAGGAGTTAAGCCCTTAGGACTTAAGCCCTTAGGATTTAAACCCTTCGGACTTAAGCCCTTAGGACTTAAGCCCTTAGGATTTAAACCCTGAGGACTTAAACCCTTAAGACTTAAGCCCTAAGGAGTTAAGCCCTTAGGACTTTAGCCCTAAGGAGCTAAGCCCTTAGGACTTAAGCCCTTAGGATTTAAACCCTGAGGACTTAAACCCTTAAGACTTAAGCCCTTAGGATTTAAACCCTTAGGACTTAAGCCCTTAGGACTTAAGCCCTTAGGATTTAAACCCTTAGGACTTAAGCCCTTAGGACTTAAGCCCTTAGGATTTAAGGCCTTAGGACTTAAACCCTTCGGACTTAAGCCCTAAGGAGTTAAGCCCTAAGGAATTAAGCCCTAAGGAGTTAAGCCCTTAGGACTTAAGCCCTTAGGATTTAAACCCTTAGGACTTAAGCCCTTAGGACTTAAGCCCTTAGGATTTAAGGCCTTAGGACTTAAACCCTTCGGACTTAAGCCCTAAGGAGTTAAGCCCTAAGGAAGTAAGCCCTAAGGAGTTAAGCCCTTAGGACTTAAGCCCTTAGGACTTAAGCCCTAAGGACTTAAGCGCTAAGGAGTTAAGCCCTTAGGACTTGAGCCCTAAGGAGTTAAGCCCTAAGGACTTAAGCCCTAAGGAGTTAAGCCCTTAGGACTTAAGCCCTAAGGAGTTAAGCCCTTGGGACTTAAGCCCTTAGGATTTAAACCCTGAGGACTTAAACCCTTAAGACTTAAGCCCTTAGGATTTAAACACTTAGGACTTAAGCCCTTAGGACTTAAGCCCTTAGGATTTAAGGCCTTAGGACTTAAACCCTTAGGACTTAAGCCCTAAGGAGTTAAGCCCTAAGGAATTAAGCCCTAAGGAGTTAAGCCCTTAGGACTTAAGCCCTAAGGAGCTAAACCCTTAGGACTTAAGCCCTAAGGAGTGAAGCCCTAAGGAATTAAGCCCTAAGGAGTTAAGCCCTTAGGACTTAAGCCCTTAGGAGCTAAGCCCTTAGGACTTAAGCCCTAAGGAGTTAAGCCCTTAGGACTTAAGCCCTAAGGAGTTAAGCCCTTAGGACTTAAGCCCTAAGGAGTTAAGCCCTGAGGACTTAAACCCTTAAGACTTAAGCCCTTAGTATTTAAACCCTTAGGACTTAAGCCCTTAGGACTTAAGCCCTTAGGATTTAAGGCCTTAGGACTTAAACCCTTAGGACTTAAGCCCTAAGGAGTTAAGCCCTAAGGAATTAAGCCCTAAGGAGTTAAGCCCTTAGGACTTAAGCCCTTAGGAGTTAAGCCCTAAGGACTTAAGCCCTAAGGAGTTAAGCCCTTAGGACTTGAGCCCTAAGGAGTTAAGCCCTTAGGACTTAAGCCCTAAGGAGTTAAGCCCTTAGGACTTAAGCCCTAAGGAGTTAAGCCCATAGGACTTAAGCCCTTAGGATTTAAACCCTGAGGACTTAAACCCTTAAGACTTAAGCCTTTAGGACTTAAGCCCTTAGGAGTTAAGGCCTTAGGACTTAAGGCCTTAGCAGTTAAGGCCTTAGGATTTAAGGCCTTAGCACTTAAGGACTTAGGATTTAAGGCCTTAGGTTTTAAGTCCTTTAGGATTTAAGGCCTTAGCACTTAAGGCCTTAGGATTTAAGGCCTTAGCATTTAAGGCCTTAGGATTTAAGGCCTTAGCATTTAAGGCCTTAGGATTTAAGGCCTTAGCATTTAAGGCCTTAGCACTTAAGGCCTTAGGATTTAAGGCCTGAGCACTTAAGGCCTTAGGATTTAAGGCCTTAGCATTTAAGGCCTTAGGATTTAAGGCCTTAGGATTTAAGGCCTTCGGTTTTAAGTCCTTAGGATTTAAGGCCTTAGCACTTAAGGCCTTAGGATTTAAGGCCTTAGCATTTAAGGCCTTAGCACTTAAGGCCTTAGGATTTAAGGCCTTAGGATTTAAGGGCTTAGGACTTAAGCCCTTAGGACTTAAGCCCTTAGGATTTAAGGCCTTAGGACTTAAACCCTTAGGACTTAAGCCCTTAGGATTTAAACCCTTAGGACTTTAGCCCTAAGGAGTTAAGCCCTTAGGACTTAAGCCCTTAGGATTTAAACCCTTAGGACTTTAGCCCTAAGGAGTTAAGCCCTTAGGACTTAAGCCCTTAGGATTTAAACCCTTCGGACTTAAGCCCTTAGGACTTAAGCCCTTAGGATTTAAGGCCTTAGGACTTAAGGCCTTAGCACTTAAGGCCTTAGGATTTAAGGCCTTAGCACTTAAGGCCTTAGGATTTAAGGCCTTAGCACTTAAGGCCTTTGGACTTAAGGCCTTAGGATTTAAGGCCTTAGGATTTAAGGCCTTAGCACTTAAGGACTTAGGATTTAAGGCCTTAGCACTTAAGCCCTTAGGATTTAAACCCTTAGGACTTAAGCCCTTAGGACTTAAGCCCTTAGGATTTAAGGCCTTAGGACTTAAACCCTTCGGACTTAAGCCCTAAGGAGTTAAGCCCTAAGGAAGTAAGCCCTAAGGAGTTAAGCCCTTAGGACATGAGCCCTAAGGAGTTAAGCCCTTGGGACTTAAGCCCTTAGGAGTTAAGCCCTTAGGACTTAAGCCCTAAGGAGTTAAGCCCTTGGGACTTAAGCCCTTAGGATTTAAACCCTGAGGACTTAAACCCTTAAAACTTAAGCCCTTAGGATTTAAACACTTAGGACTTAAGCCCTTAGGACTTAAGCCCTTAGGATTTAAGGCCTTAGGACTTAAACCCTTAGGACTTAAGCCCTAAGGAGTTAAGCCCTAAGGAATTAAGCCCTAAGGAGTTAAGCCCTTAGGACTTAAGCCCTAAGGAGCTAAGCCCTTTGGACTTAAGCCCTAAGGAGTTAAGCCCTTAGGACTTAAGCCCTAAGGAGTTAAGCCCTTAGGACTTAAGCCCTTAGGATTTAAACCCTGAGGACTTAAACCCTTAAGACTTAAGCCCTTAGTATTTAAACCCTTAGGACTTAAGCCCTTAGGACTTAAGCCCTTAGGATTTAAGGCCTTAGGACTTAAACCCTTAGGACTTAAGCTCTAAGGAGTTAAGCCCTAAGGAATTAAGCCCTAAGGAGTTAAGCCCTTAGGACTTAAGCCCTTAGGAGTTAAGCCCTAAGGACTTAAGCCCTAAGGAGTTAAGCCCTTAGGACTTGAGCCCTAAGGAGTTAAGCCCTTCGGACTTAAGCCCTAAGGAGTTAAGCCCTTAGGACTTAAGCCCTAAGGAGTTAAGCCCATAGGACTTAAGCCCTTAGGATTTAAACCCTGAGGACTTAAACCCTTAAGACTTAAGCCTTTAGGACTTAAGCCCTTAGGAGTTAAGGCCTTAGGACTTAAGGCCTTAGCAGTTAAGGCCTTAGGATTTAAGGCCTTAGCACTTAAGGCCTTAGGATTTAAGGCCTTAGCATTTAAGGCCTTAGGATTTAAGGCCTTAGCATTTAAGGCCTTAGGATTTAAGGCCTTAGCATTTAAGGCCTTAGCACTTAAGGCCTTAGGATTTAAGGCCTGAGCACTTAAGGCCTTAGGATTTAAGGCCTTAGCATTTAAGGCCTTAGCACTTAAGGCCTTAGGATTTAAGGCCTTCGGTTTTAAGTCCTTAGGATTTAAGGCCTTAGGATTTAAGGCCTTAGCATTTAAGGCCTTAGCACTTAAGGCCTTAGGATTTAAGGCCTTAGGATTTAAGGGCTTAGGACTTAAGCCCTTAGGACTTAAGCCCTTAGGATTTAAGGCCTTAGGACTTAAACCCTTAGGACTTAAGCCCTTAGGATTTAAACCCTTAGGACTTTAGCCCTAAGGAGTTAAGCCCTTAGGACTTAAGCCCTTAGGATTTAAACCCTTCGGACTTAAGCCCTTAGGACTTAAGCCCTTAGGAGTTAAGGCCTTAGGACTTAAGGCCTTAGCAGTTAAGGCCTTAGGATTTAAGGCCTTAGGATTTAAGGCCTTAGCACTTAAGGCCTTAGGACTTAAGGCCTTAGGATTTAAGGCCTTAGGATTTAAGGCCTTAGCACTTAAGGCCTTAGGATTTAAGGCCTTAGCACTTAAGGCCTTAGGATTTAAGGCCTTAGCACTTAAGGCCTTAGGGCTTAAGGCCTTAGGATTTAAGGCCTTAGGATTTAAGGCCTTCAGTTTTAAGTCCTTAGGATTTAAGGCCTTAGCACTTAAGGCCTTAGGATTTAAGGCCTTAGCATTTAAGGCCTTAGCACTTAAGGCCTTAGGATTTAAGGCCTTAGGATTTAAGGGCTTAGGACTTAAGCCCTTAGGACTTAAGCCCTTAGGATTTAAGGCCTTAGGACTTAAACCCTTAGGACTTAAGCCCTTAGGATTTAAACCCTTAGGACTTTTGCCCTAAGGAGTTAAGCCCTTAGGACTTAAGCCCTTAGGATTTAAACCCTTAGGACTTTAGCCCTAAGGAGTTAAGCCCTTAGGACTTAAGCCCTTAGGATTTAAACCCTTCGGACTTAAGCCCTTAGGACTTAAGCCCTTAGGATTTAAACCCTGAGGACTTAAACCCTTAAGACTTAAGCCCTAAGGAGTTAAGCCCTTAGGACTTTAGCCCTAAGGAGCTAAGCCCTTAGGACTTAAGCCCTTAGGATTTAAACCCTGAGGACTTAAACCCTTAAGACTTAAGCCCTTAGTATTTAAACCCTTAGGACTTAAGCCCTTAGGACTTAAGCCCTTAGGATTTAAACCCTTAGGACTTAAGCCCTTAGGACTTAAGCCCTTAGGAGTTAAGCCCTAAGGAATTAAGCCCTAAGGAGTTAAGCCCTTAGGACTTAAGCCCTTAGGAGTTAAGCCCTAAGGACTTAAGCCCTAAGGAGTTAAGCCCTTAGGACTTGAGCCCTAAGGAGTTAAGCCCTTAGGACTTAAGCCCTAAGGAGTTAAGCCCTTAGGACTTAAGCCCTAAGGAGTTAAGCCCATAGGACTTAAGCCCTTAGGATTTAAACCCTGAGGACTTAAACCCTTAAGACTTAAGCCTTTAGGACTTAAGCCCTTAGGAGTTAAGGCCTTAGGACTTAAGGCCTTAGCAGTTAAGGCCTTAGGATTTAAGGCCTTAGCACTTAAGGCCTTAGGATTTAAGGCCTTAGCATTTAAGGCCTTAGGATTTAAGGCCTTAGCATTTAAGGCCTTAGCACTTAAGGCCTTAGGATTTAAGGCCTGAGCACTTAAGGCCTTAGGATTTAAGGCCTTAGCATTTAAGGCCTTAGCACTTAAGGCCTTAGGATTTAAGGCCTTCGGTTTTAAGTCCTTAGGATTTAAGGCCTTAGGATTTAAGGCCTTAGCATTTAAGGCCTTAGCACTTAAGGCCTTAGGATTTAAGGCCTTAGGATTTAAGGGCTTAGCATTTAAGGCCTTAGGATTTAAGGCCTTAGCATTTAAGGCCTTAGCACTTAAGGCCTTAGGATTTAAGGCCTGAGCACTTAAGGCCTTAGGATTTAAGGCCTTAGCATTTAAGGCCTTAGCACTTAAGGCCTTAGGATTTAAGGCCTTCGGTTTTAAGTCCTTAGGATTTAAGGCCTTAGGATTTAAGGCCTTAGCATTTAAGGCCATAGCACTTAAGCCCTTAGGATTTAAGGCCTTAGGACTTAAACCCTTAGGACTTAAGCCCTTAGGATTTAAACCCTTAGGACTTTAGCCCTAAGGAGTTAAGCCCTTAGGACTTAAGCCCTTAGGATTTAAACCCTTAGGACTTTAGCCCTAAGGAGTTAAGCCCTTAGGACTTAAGCCCTTAGGATTTAAACCCTTCGGACTTAAGCCCTTAGGACTTAAGCCCTTAGGATTTAAACCCTGAGGACTTAAACCCTTAAGACTTAAGCCCTAAGGAGTTAAGCCCTTAGGACTTAAGCCCTTAGGATTTAAACCCTGAGGACTTAAACCCTTAAGACTTAAGCCCTTAGGATTTAAACCCTTAGGACTTAAGCCCTTAGGACTTAAGCCCTTAGGATTTAAACCCTTAGGACTTAAGCCCTTAGGACTTAAGCCCTTAGGATTTAAGGCCTTAGGACTTAAACCCTTCGGACTTAAGCCCTAAGGAGTTAAGCCCTAAGGAATTAAGCCCTAAGGAGTTAAGCCCTTAGGACTTAAGCCCTTAGGATTTAAACCCTTAGGACTTAAGCCCTTAGGACTTAAGCCCTAAGGACTTAAGCCCTAAGGAGTTAAGCCCTTAGGACTTGAGCCCTAAGGAGTTAAGCCCTAAGGACTTAAGCCCTAAGGAGTTAAGCCCTTAGGACTTAAGCCCTAAGGAGTTAAGCCCTTGGGACTTAAGCCCTTAGGATTTAAACCCTGAGGACTTAAACCCTTAAGACTTAAGCCCTTAGGATTTAAACACTTAGGACTTAAGCCCTTAGGACTTAAGCCCTTAGGATTTAAGGCCTTAGGACTTAAACCCTTAGGACTTAAGCCCTAAGGAGTTAAGCCCTAAGGAATTAAGCCCTAAGGAGTTAAGCCCTTAGGACTTAAGCCCTAAGGAGCTAAACCCTTAGGACTTAAGCCCTAAGGAGTGAAGCCCTAAGGAATTAAGCCCTAAGGAGTTAAGCCCTTAGGACTTAAGCCCTAAGGAGCTAAGCCCTTAGGACTTAAGCCCTAAGGAGTTAAGCCCTTAGGACTTAAGCCCTAAGGAGTTAAGCCCTTAGGACTTAAGCCCTAAGGAGTTAAGCCCTTAGGACTTAAGCCCTTAGGATTTAAACCCTGAGGACTTAAACCCTTAAGACTTAAGCCCTTAGGATTTAAACCCTTAGGACTTAAGCCCTTAGGACTTAAGCCCTTAGGATTTAAGGCCTTAGGACTTAAACCCTTAGGACTTAAGCCCTAAGGAGTTAAGCCCTAAGGAATTAAGCCCTAAGGAGTTAAGCCCTTAGGACTTAAGCCCTTAGGAGTTAAGCCCTAAGGACTTAAGCCCTAAGGAGTTAAGCCCTTAGGACTTGAGCCCTAAGGAGTTAAGCCCTTAGGACTTAAGCCCTAAGGAGTTAAGCCCTTAGGACTTAAGCCCTAAGGAGTTAAGCCCATAGGACTTAAGCCCTTAGGATTTAAACCCTGAGGACTTAAACCCTTAAGACTTAAGCCTTTAGGACTTAAGCCCTTAGGAGTTAAGGCCTTAGGACTTAAGGCCTTAGCAGTTAAGGCCTTAGGATTTAAGGCCTTAGCACTTAAGGACTTAGGATTTAAGGCCTTAGGTTTTAAGTCCTTTAGGATTTAAGGCCTTAGCACTTAAGGCCTTAGGATTTAAGGCCTTAGCATTTAAGGCCTTAGGATTTAAGGCCTTAGCATTTAAGGCCTTAGGATTTAAGGCCTTAGCATTTAAGGCCTTAGCACTTAAGGCCTTAGGATTTAAGGCCTGAGCACTTAAGGCCTTAGGATTTAAGGCCTTAGCATTTAAGGCCTTAGCACTTAAGGCCTTAGGATTTAAGGCCTTCGGTTTTAAGTCCTTAGGATTTAAGGCCTTAGCACTTAAGGCCTTAGGATTTAAGGACCTTAGCATTTAAGGCCTTAGCACTTAAGGCCTTAGGATTTAAGGCCTTAGGATTTAAGGGCTTAGGACTTAAGCCCTTAGGACTTAAGCCCTTAGGATTTAAGGCCTTAGGACTTAAACCCTTAGGACTTAAGCCCTTAGGATTTAAACCCTTAGGACTTTAGCCCTAAGGAGTTAAGCCCTTAGGACTTAAGCCCTTAGGATTTAAACCCTTAGGACTTTAGCCCTAAGGAGTTAAGCCCTTAGGACTTAAGCCCTTAGGATTTAAACACTTCGGACTTAAGCCCTTAGGACTTAAGCCCTTAGGATTTAAGGCCTTAGGACTTAAGGCCTTAGCACTTAAGGCCTTAGGATTTAAGGCCTTAGCACTTAAGGCCTTAGGATTTAAGGCCTTAGCACTTAAGGCCTTAGGACTTAAGGCCTTAGGATTTAAGGCCTTAGGATTTAAGGCCTTAGCACTTAAGGCCTTAGGATTTAAGGCCTTAGCACTTAAGGCCTTAGGATTTAAGGCCTTAGCACTTAAGGCCTTAGGACTTAAGGCCATAGGATTTAAGGCCTTAGGATTTAAGGCCTTCGGTTTTAAGTCCTTAGGATTTAAGGCCTTAGCACTTAAGGCCTTAGGATTTAAGGCCTTAGCATTTAAGGCCTTAGCACTTAAGGCCTTAGGATTTAAGGCCTTAGGATTTAAGGGCTTAGGACTTAAGCCCTTAGGATTTAAGGCCTTAGGACTTAAACCCTTAGGACTTAAGCCCTTAGGATTTAAACCCTTAGGACTTTTGCCCTAAGGAGTTAAGCCCTTAGGACTTAAGCCCTTAGGATTTAAACCCTTAGGACTTTAGCCCTAAGGAGTTAAGCCCTTAGGACTTAAGCCCTTAGGATTTAAACCCTTCGGACTTAAGCCCTTAGGACTTAAGCCCTTAGGATTTAAACCCTGAGGACTTAAACCCTTAAGACTTAAGCCCTAAGGAGTTAAGCCCTTAGGACTTTAGCCCTAAGGAGCTAAGCCCTTAGGACTTAAGCCCTTAGGATTTAAACCCTGAGGACTTAAACCCTTAAGACTTAAGCCCTTAGGATTTAAACCCTTAGGACTTAAGCCCTTAGGACTTAAGCCCTTAGGATTTAAACCCTTAGGACTTAAGCCCTTAGGACTTAAGCCCTTAGGATTTAAGGCCTTAGGACTTAAACCCTTCGGACTTAAGCCCTAAGGAGTTAAGCCCTAAGGAAGTAAGCCCTAAGGAGTTAAGCCCTTAGGACATGAGCCCTAAGGAGTTAAGCCCTAAGGACTTAAGCCCTAAGGAGTTAAGCCCTTAGGACTTAAGCCCTAAGGAGTTAAGCCCTTGGGACTTAAGCCCTTAGGATTTAAACCCTGAGGACTTAAACCCTTAAAACTTAAGCCCTTAGGATTTAAACACTTAGGACTTAAGCCCTTAGGACTTAAGCCCTTAGGATTTAAGGCCTTAGGACTTAAACCCTTAGGACTTAAGCCCTAAGGAGTTAAGCCCTAAGGAATTAAGCCCTAAGGAGTTAAGCCCTTAGGACTTAAGCCCTAAGGAGCTAAGCCCTTAGGACTTAAGCCCTAAGGAGTTAAGCCCTTAGGACTTAAGCCCTAAGGAGTTAAGCCCTTAGGACTTAAGCCCTAAGGAGTTAAGCCCTTAGGACTTAAGCCCTTAGGATTTAAACCCTGAGGACTTAAACCCTTAAGACTTAAGCCCTTAGTATTTAAACCCTTAGGACTTAAGCCCTTAGGACTTAAGCCCTTAGGATTTAAGGCCTTAGGACTTAAACCCTTAGGACTTAAGCCCTAAGGAGTTAAGCCCTAAGGAATTAAGCCCTAAGGAGTTAAGCCCTTAGGACTTAAGCCCTTAGGAGTTAAGCCCTAAGGACTTAAGCCCTAAGGAGTTAAGCCCTTAGGACTTGAGCCCTAAGGAGTTAAGCCCTTAGGACTTAAGCCCTAAGGAGTTAAGCCCTTAGGACTTAAGCCCTAAGGAGTTAAGCCCATAGGACTTAAGCCCTTAGGATTTAAACCCTGAGGACTTAAACCCTTAAGACTTAAGCCTTTAGGACTTAAGCCCTTAGGAGTTAAGGCCTTAGGACTTAAGGCCTTAGCAGTTAAGGACTTAGGATTTAAGGCCTTAGCACTTAAGGCCTTAGGATTTAAGGCCTTAGCATTTAAGGCCTTAGGATTTAAGGCCTTAGCATTTAAGGCCTTAGGATTTAAGGCCTTAGCATTTAAGGCCTTAGCACTTAAGGCCTTAGGATTTAAGGCCTGAGCACTTAAGGCCTTAGGATTTAAGGCCTTAGCATTTAAGGCCTTAGCACTTAAGGCCTTAGGATTTAAGGCCTTCGGTTTTAAGTCCTTAGGATTTAAGGCCTTAGGATTTAAGGCCTTAGCATTTAAGGCCTTAGCACTTAAGGCCTTAGGATTTAAGGCCTTAGGATTTAAGGGCTTAGGACTTAAGCCCTTAGGACTTAAGCCCTTAGGATTTAAGGCCTTAGGACTTAAACCCTTAGGACTTAAGCCCTTAGGATTTAAACCCTTAGGACTTTAGCCCTAAGGAGTTAAGCCCTTAGGACTTAAGCCCTTAGGATTTAAACCCTTAGGACTTTAGCCCTAAGGAGTTAAGCCCTTAGGACTTAAGCCCTTAGGATTTAAACCCTTCGGACTTAAGCCCTTAGGACTTAAGCCCTTAGGATTTAAGGCCTTAGGACTTAAGGCCTTAGCACTTAAGGCCTTAGGATTTAAGGCCTTAGCACTTAAGGCCTTAGGATTTAAGGCCTTAGCACTTAAGGCCTTAGGACTTAAGGCCTTAGGATTTAAGGCCTTAGGATTTAAGGCCTTAGCACTTAAGGCCTTAGGATTTAAGGCCTTAGCACTTAAGGCCTTAGGATTTAAGGCCTTAGCACTTAAGGCCTTAGGACTTAAGGCCTTAGGATTTAAACCCTGAGGACTTAAACCCTTAAGACTTAAGCCCTTAGGATTTAAACCCTTAGGACTTAAGCCCTTAGGACTTAAGCCCTTAGGATTTAAACCCTTAGGACTTAAGCCCTTAGGACTTAAGCCCTTAGGATTTAAGGCCTTAGGACTTAAACCCTTCGGACTTAAGCCCTAAGGAGTTAAGCCCTAAGGAAGTAAGCCCTAAGGAGTTAAGCCCTTAGGACATGAGCCCTAAGGAGTTAAGCCCTAAGGACTTAAGCCCTAAGGAGTTAAGCCCTTAGGACTTAAGCCCTAAGGAGTTAAGCCCTTGGGACTTAAGCCCTTAGGATTTAAACCCTGAGGACTTAAACCCTTAAAACTTAAGCCCTTAGGATTTAAACACTTAGGGCTTAAGCCCTTAGGACTTAAGCCCTTAGGATTTAAGGCCTTAGGACTTAAACCCTTAGGACTTAAGCCCTAAGGAGTTAAGCCCTAAGGAATTAAGCCCTAAGGAGTTAAGCCCTTAGGACTTAAGCCCTAAGGAGCTAAGCCCTTAGGACTTAAGCCCTAAGGAGTTAAGCCCTTAGGACTTAAGCCCTAAGGAGTTAAGCCCTTAGGACTTAAGCCCTAAGGAGTTAAGCCCTTAGGACTTAAGCCCTTAGGATTTAAACCCTGAGGACTTAAACCCTTAAGACTTAAGCCCTTAGTATTTAAACCCTTAGGACTTAAGCCCTTAGGACTTAAGCCCTTAGGATTTAAGGCCTTAGGACTTAAACCCTTAGGACTTAAGCCCTAAGGAGTTAAGCCCTAAGGAATTAAGCCCTAAGGAGTTAAGCCCTTAGGACTTAAGCCCTTAGGAGTTAAGCCCTAAGGACTTAAGCCCTAAGGAGTTAAGCCCTTAGGACTTGAGCCCTAAGGAGTTAAGCCCTTAGGACTTAAGCCCTAAGGAGTTAAGCCCTTAGGACTTAAGCCCTAAGGAGTTAAGCCCATAGGACTTAAGCCCTTAGGATTTAAACCCTGAGGACTTAAACCCTTAAGACTTAAGCCTTTAGGACTTAAGCCCTTAGGAGTTAAGGCCTTAGGACTTAAGGCCTTAGCAGTTAAGGCCTTAGGATTTAAGGCCTTAGCACTTAAGGCCTTAGGATTTAAGGCCTTAGCATTTAAGGCCTTAGGATTTAAGGCCTTAGCATTTAAGGCCTTAGGATTTAAGGCCTTAGCATTTAAGGCCTTAGCACTTAAGGCCTTAGGATTTAAGGCCTGAGCACTTAAGGCCTTAGGATTTAAGGCCTTAGCATTTAAGGCCTTAGCACTTAAGGCCTTAGGATTTAAGGCCTTCGGTTTTAAGTCCTTAGGATTTAAGGCCTTAGGATTTAAGGCCTTAGCATTTAAGGCCTTAGCACTTAAGGCCTTAGGATTTAAGGCCTTAGGATTTAAGGGCTTAGGACTTAAGCCCTTAGGACTTAAGCCCTTAGGATTTAAGGCCTTAGGACTTAAACCCTTAGGACTTAAGCCCTTAGGATTTAAACCCTTAGGACTTTAGCCCTAAGGAGTTAAGCCCTTAGGACTTAAGCCCTTAGGATTTAAACCCTTAGGACTTTAGCCCTAAGGAGTTAAGCCCTTAGGACTTAAGCCCTTAGGATTTAAACCCTTCGGACTTAAGCCCTTAGGACTTAAGCCCTTAGGATTTAAGGCCTTAGGACTTAAGGCCTTAGCACTTAAGGCCTTAGGATTTAAGGCCTTAGCACTTAAGGCCTTAGGACTTAAGGCCTTAGGATTTAAGGCCTTAGGATTTAAGGCCTTAGCACTTAAGGCCTTAGGACTTAAGGCCTTAGGATTTAAGGCCTTAGGATTTAAGGCCTTAGCACTTAAGGCCTTAGGATTTAAGGCCTTAGCACTTAAGGCCTTAGGACTTAAGGCCTTAGGATTTAAGGCCTTAGGATTTAAGGCCTTAGCACTTAAGGCCTTAGGACTTAAGGCCTTAGGATTTAAGGCCTTAGGATTTAAGGCCTTAGCACTTAAGGCCTTAGGACTTAAGGCCTTAGGATTTAAGGCCTTAGGATTTAAGGCCTTAGCACTTAAGGCCGTAGGATTTAAGGCCTTAGCACTTAAGGCCTTAGGGCTTAAGGCCTTAGGATTTAAGGCCTTAGGATTTAAGGCCTTCGGTTTTAAGTCCTTAGGATTTAAGGCCTTAGCACTTAAGGCCTTAGGATTTAAGGCCTTAGCATTTAAGGCCTTAGCACTTAAGGCCTTAGGATTTAAGGCCTTAGGATTTAAGGGCTTAGAACTTAAGCCCTTAGGACTTAAGCCCTTAGGATTTAAGGCCTTAGGACTTAAACCCTTAGGACTTAAGCCCTTAGGATTTAAACCCTTAGGACTTTAGCCCTAAGGAGTTAAGCCCTTAGGACTTAAGCCCTTAGGATTTAAACCCTTAGGACTTTAGCCCTAAGGAGTTAAGCCCTTAGGACTTAAGCCCTTAGGATTTAAACCCTTCGGACTTAAGCCCTTAGGACTTAAGCCCTTAGGATTTAAACCCTGAGGACTTAAACCCTTAAGACTTAAGCCCTTAGGATTTAAACCCTTAGGACTTAAGCCCTTAGGACTTAAGCCCTTAGGATTTAAACCCTTAGGACTTAAGCCCTTAGGACTTAAGCCCTTAGGATTTAAGGCCTTAGGACTTAAACCCTTCGGACTTAAGCCCTAAGGAGTTAAGCCCTAAGGAATTAAGCCCTAAGGAGTTAAGCCCTTAGGACTTAAGCCCTTAGGATTTAAACCCTTAGGACTTAAGCCCTTAGGACTTAAGCCCTTAGGATTTAAGGCCTTAGGACTTAAACCCTTCGGACTTAAGCCCTAAGGAGTTAAGCCCTAAGGAAGTAAGCCCTAAGGAGTTAAGCCCTTAGGACTTAAGCCCTTAGGACTTAAGCCCTAAGGACTTAAGCCCTAAGGAGTTAAGCCCTTAGGACTTGAGCCCTAAGGAGTTAAGCCCTAAGGACTTAAGCCCTAAGGAGTTAAGCCCTTAGGACTTAAGCCCTAAGGAGTTAAGCCCTTGGGACTTAAGCCCTTAGGATTTAAACCCTGAGGACTTAAACCCTTAAGACTTAAGCCCTTAGGATTTAAACACTTAGGACTTAAGCCCTTAGGACTTAAGCCCTTAGGATTTAAGGCCTTAGGACTTAAACCCTTCGGACTTAAGCCCTAAGGAGTTAAGCCCTAAGGAATTAAGCCCTAAGGAGTTAAGCCCTTAGGACTTAAGCCCTTAGGATTTAAACCCTAAGGACTTAAGCCCTTAGGACTTAAGCCCTTAGGATTTAAGGCCTTAGGACTTAAACCCTTCGGACTTAAGCCCTAAGGAGTTAAGCCCTAAGGAAGTAAGCCCTAAGGAGTTAAGCCCTTAGGACTTAAGCCCTTAGGACTTAAGCCCTAAGGACTTAAGCCCTAAGGAGTTAAGCCCTTAGGACTTGAGCCCTAAGGAGTTAAGCCCTAAGGACTTAAGCCCTAAGGAGTTAAGCCCTTAGGACTTAAGCCCTAAGGAGTTAAGCCCTTGGGACTTAAGCCCTTAGGATTTAAACCCTGAGGACTTAAACCCTTAAGACTTAAGCCCTTAGGATTTAAACACTTAGGACTTAAGCCCTTAGGACTTAAGCCCTTAGGATTTAAGGCCTTAGGACTTAAACCCTTAGGACTTAAGCCCTAAGGAGTTAAGCCCTAAGGAATTAAGCCCTAAGGAGTTAAGCCCTTAGGACTTAAGCCCTAAGGAGCTAAACCCTTAGGACTTAAGCCCTAAGGAGTGAAGCCCTAAGGAATTAAGCCCTAAGGAGTTAAGCCCTTAGGACTTAAGCCCTAAGGAGCTAAGCCCTTAGGACTTAAGCCCTAAGGAGTTAAGCCCTTAGGACTTAAGCCCTAAGGAGTTAAGCCCTTAGGACTTAAGCCCTAAGGAGTTAAGCCCTTAGGACTTAAGCCCTTAGGATTTAAACCCTGAGGACTTAAACCCTTAAGACTTAAGCCCTTAGGATTTAAACCCTTAGGACTTAAGCCCTTAGGACTTAAGCCCTTAGGATTTAAGGCCTTAGGACTTAAACCCTTAGGACTTAAGCCCTAAGGAGTTAAGCCCTAAGGAATTAAGCCCTAAGGAGTTAAGCCCTTAGGACTTAAGCCCTTAGGAGTTAAGCCCTAAGGACTTAAGCCCTAAGGAGTTAAGCCCTTAGGACTTGAGCCCTAAGGAGTTAAGCCCTTAGGACTTAAGCCCTAAGGAGTTAAGCCCTTAGGACTTAAGCCCTAAGGAGTTAAGCCCATAGGACTTAAGCCCTTAGGATTTAAACCCTGAGGACTTAAACCCTTAAGACTTAAGCCTTTAGGACTTAAGCCCTTAGGAGTTAAGGCCTTAGGACTTAAGGCCTTAGCAGTTAAGGCCTTAGGATTTAAGGCCTTAGCACTTAAGGACTTAGGATTTAAGGCCTTAGCATTTAAGGCCTTAGGATTTAAGGCCTTAGCATTTAAGGCCTTAGCACTTAAGGCCTTAGGATTTAAGGCCTGAGCACTTAAGGCCTTAGGATTTAAGGCCTTAGCATTTAAGGCCTTAGCACTTAAGGCCTTAGGATTTAAGGCCTTCGGTTTTAAGTCCTTAGGATTTAAGGCCTTAGCACTTAAGGCCTTAGGATTTAAGGCCTTAGCATTTAAGGCCTTAGCACTTAAGGCCTTAGGATTTAAGGCCTTAGGATTTAAGGGCTTAGGACTTAAGCCCTTAGGACTTAAGCCCTTAGGATTTAAGGCCTTAGGACTTAAACCCTTAGGACTTAAGCCCTTAGGATTTAAACCCTTAGGACTTTAGCCCTAAGGAGTTAAGCCCTTAGGACTTAAGCCCTTAGGATTTAAACCCTTAGGACTTTAGCCCTAAGGAGTTAAGCCCTTAGGACTTAAGCCCTTAGGATTTAAACCCTTCGGACTTAAGCCCTTAGGACTTAAGCCCTTAGGATTTAAACCCTGAGGACTTAAACCCTTAAGACTTAAGCCCTAAGGAGTTAAGCCCTTAGGACTTTAGCCCTAAGGAGCTAAGCCCTTAGGACTTAAGCCCTTAGGATTTAAACCCTGAGGACTTAAACCCTTAAGACTTAAGCCCTTAGTATTTAAACCCTTAGGACTTAAGCCCTTAGGACTTAAGCCCTTAGGATTTAAACCCTTAGGACTTAAGCCCTTAGGACTTAAGCCCTTAGGAGTTAAGCCCTAAGGAATTAAGCCCTAAGGAGTTAAGCCCTTAGGACTTAAGCCCTTAGGAGTTAAGCCCTAAGGACTTAAGCCCTAAGGAGTTAAGCCCTTAGGACTTGAGCCCTAAGGAGTTAAGCCCTTAGGACTTAAGCCCTAAGGAGTTAAGCCCTTAGGACTTAAGCCCTAAGGAGTTAAGCCCATAGGACTTAAGCCCTTAGGATTTAAACCCTGAGGACTTAAACCCTTAAGACTTAAGCCTTTAGGACTTAAGCCCTTAGGAGTTAAGGCCTTAGGACTTATGGCCTTAGCAGTTAAGGCCTTAGGATTTAAGGCCTTAGCACTTAAGGCCTTAGGATTTAAGGCCTTAGCATTTAAGGCCTTAGGATTTAAGGCCTTAGCATTTAAGGCCTTAGGATTTAAGGCCTTAGCATTTAAGGCCTTAGCACTTAAGGCCTTAGGATTTAAGGCCTGAGCACTTAAGGCCTTAGGATTTAAGGCCTTAGCATTTAAGGCCTTAGCACTTAAGGCCTTAGGATTTAAGGCCTTCGGTTTTAAGTCCTTAGGATTTAAGGCCTTAGGATTTAAGGCCTTAGCATTTAAGGCCTTAGCACTTAAGGCCTTAGGATTTAAGGCCTTAGGATTTAAGGGCTTAGGACTTAAGCCCTTAGGACTTAAGCCCTTAGGATTTAAGGCCTTAGGACTTAAACCCTTAGGACTTAAGCCCTTAGGATTTAAACCCTTAGGACTTTAGCCCTAAGGAGTTAAGCCCTTAGGACTTAAGCCCTTAGGATTTAAACCCTTAGGACTTTAGCCCTAAGGAGTTAAGCCCTTAGGACTTAAGCCCTTAGGATTTAAACCCTTCGGACTTAAGCCCTTAGGACTTAAGCCCTTAGGATTTAAGGCCTTAGGACTTAAGGCCTTAGCACTTAAGGCCTTAGGATTTAAGGCCTTCGCACTTAAGGCCTTAGGATTTAAGGCCTTAGCACTTAAGGCCTTAGGACTTAAGGCCTTAGGATTTAAGGCCTTAGGATTTAAGGCCTTAGCACTTAAGGCCTTAGGATTTAAGGCCTTAGCACTTAAGGCCTTAGGATTTAAGGCCTTAGCACTTAAGGCCTTAGGGCTTAAGGCCTTAGGATTTAAGGCCTTAGGATTTAAGGCCTTCGGTTTTAAGTCCTTAGGATTTAAGGCCTTAGCACTTAAGGCCTTAGGATTTAAGGCCTTAGCATTTAAGGCCTTAGCACTTAAGGCCTTAGGATTTAAGGCCTTAGGATTTAAGGGCTTAGGACTTAAGCCCTTAGGACTTAAGCCCTTAGGATTTAAGGCCTTAGGACTTAAACCCTTAGGACTTAAGCCCTTAGGATTTAAACCCTTAGGACTTTAGCCCTAAGGAGTTAAGCCCTTAGGACTTAAGCCCTTAGGATTTAAACCCTTAGGACTTTAGCCCTAAGGAGTTAAGCCCTTAGGACTTAAGCCCTTAGGATTTAAACCCTTCGGACTTAAGCCCTTAGGACTTAAGCCCTTAGGATTTAAACCCTGAGGACTTAAACCCTTAAGACTTAAGCCCTAAGGAGTTAAGCCCTTAGGACTTTAGCCCTAAGGAGCTAAGCCCTTAGGACTTAAGCCCTTAGGATTTAAACCCTGAGGACTTAAACCCTTAAGACTTAAGCCCTTAGGATTTAAACCCTTAGGACTTAAGCCCTTAGGACTTAAGCCCTTAGGATTTAAACCCTTAGGACTTAAGCCCTTAGGACTTAAGCCCTTAGGATTTAAGGCCTTAGGACTTAAACCCTTCGGACTTAAGCCCTAAGGAGTTAAGCCCTAAGGAATTAAGCCCTAAGGAGTTAAGCCCTTAGGACTTAAGCCCTTAGGATTTAAACCCTTAGGACTTAAGCCCTTAGGACTTAAGCCCTTAGGATTTAAGGCCTTAGGACTTAAACCCTTCGGACTTAAGCCCTAAGGAGTTAAGCCCTAAGGAAGTAAGCCCTAAGGAGTTAAGCCCTTAGGACTTAAGCCCTTAGGACTTAAGCCCTAAGGACTTAAGCCCTAAGGAGTTAAGCCCTTAGGACTTGAGCCCTAAGGAGTTAAGCCCTAAGGACTTAAGCCCTAAGGAGTTAAGCCCTTAGGACTTAAGCCCTAAGGAGTTAAGCCCTTGGGACTTAAGCCCTTAGGATTTAAACCCTGAGGACTTAAACCCTTAAGACTTAAGCCCTTAGGATTTAAACACTTAGGACTTAAGCCCTTAGGACTTAAGCCCTTAGGATTTAAGGCCTTAGGACTTAAACCCTTAGGACTTAAGCCCTAAGGAGTTAAGCCCTAAGGAATTAAGCCCTAAGGAGTTAAGCCCTTAGGACTTAAGCCCTAAGGAGCTAAACCCTTAGGACTTAAGCCCTAAGGAGTGAAGCCCTAAGGAATTAAGCCCTAAGGAGTTAAGCCCTTAGGACTTAAGCCCTAAGGAGCTAAGCCCTTAGGACTTAAGCCCTAAGGAGTTAAGCCCTTAGGACTTAAGCCCTAAGGAGTTAAGCCCTTAGGACTTAAGCCCTAAGGAGTTAAGCCCTTAGGACTTAAGCCCTTAGGATTTAAACCCTGAGGACTTAAACCCTTAAGACTTAAGCCCTTAGTATTTAAACCCTTAGGACTTAAGCCCTTAGGACTTAAGCCCTTAGGATTTAAGGCCTTAGGACTTAAACCCTTAGGACTTAAGCCCTAAGGAGTTAAGCCCTAAGGAATTAAGCCCTAAGGAGTTAAGCCCTTAGGACTTAAGCCCTTAGGAATTAAGCCCTAAGGACTTAAGCCCTAAGGAGTTAAGCCCTTAGGACTTGAGCCCTAAGGAGTTAAGCCCTTAGGACTTAAGCCCTAAGGAGTTAAGCCCATAGGACTTAAGCCCTTAGGATTTAAACCCTGAGGACTTAAACCCTTAAGACTTAAGCCTTTAGGACTTAAGCCCTTAGGAGTTAAGGCCTTAGGACTTAAGGCCTTAGCAGTTAAGGCCTTAGGATTTAAGGCCTTAGCACTTAAGGACTTAGGATTTAAGGCCTTAGGTTTTAAGTCCTTTAGGATTTAAGGCCTTAGCACTTAAGGCCTTAGGATTTAAGGCCTTAGCATTTAAGGCCTTAGGATTTAAGTCCTTAGGATTTAAGGCCTTAGGATTTAAGGCCTTAGCATTTAAGGCCTTAGCACTTAAGGCCTTAGGATTTAAGGCCTTCGGTTTTAAGTCCTTAGGATTTAAGGCCTTAGCACTTAAGGCCTTAGGATTTAAGGCCTTAGCATTTAAGGCCTTAGCACTTAAGGCCTTAGGATTTAAGGCCTTAGGATTTAAGGGCTTAGGACTTAAGCCCTTAGGACTTAAGCCCTTAGGATTTAAGGCCTTAGGACTTAAACCCTTAGGACTTAAGCCCTTAGGATTTAAACCCTTAGGACTTTAGCCCTAAGGAGTTAAGCCCTTAGGACTTAAGCCCTTAGGATTTAAACCCTTAGGACTTTAGCCCTAAGGAGTTAAGCCCTTAGGACTTAAGCCCTTAGGATTTAAACCCTTCGGACTTAAGCCCTTCGGACTTAAGCCCTTAGGATTTAAACCCTGAGGACTTAAACCCTTAAGACTTAAGCCCTAAGGAGTTAAGCCCTTAGGACTTTAGCCCTAAGGAGCTAAGCCCTTAGGACTTAAGCCCTTAGGATTTAAACCCTGAGGACTTAAACCCTTAAGACTTAAGCCCTTAGGATTTAAACCCTTAGGACTTAAGCCCTTAGGACTTAAGCCCTTACGATTTAAACCCTTAGGACTTAAGCCCTTAGGACTTAAGCCCTTAGGATTTAAGGCCTTAGGACTTAAACCTTTGGACTTAAGCCCTAAGGAGTTAAGCCCTAAGGAAGTAAGCCCTAAGGAGTTAAGCCCTTAGGACATGAGCCCTAAGGAGTTAAGCCCTAAGGACTTAAGCCCTAAGGAGTTAAGCCCTTAGGACTTAAGCCCTAAGGAGTTAAGCCCTTGGGACTTAAGCCCTTAGGATTTAAACCCTGAGGACTTAAACCCTTAAGACTTAAGCCCTTAGGATTTAAACACTTAGGACTTAAGCCCTTAGGACTTAAGCCCTTAGGATTTAAGGCCTTAGGACTTAAACCCTTAGGACTTAAGCCCTAAGGAGTTAAGCCCTAAGGAATTAAGCCCTAAGGAGTTAAGCCCTTAGGACTTAAGCCCTAAGGAGCTAAGCCCTTAGGACTTAAGCCCTAAGGAGTTAAGCCCTTAGGACTTAAGCCCTAAGGAGTTAAGCCCTTAGGACTTATGCCCTAAGGAGTTAAGCCCTTAGGACTTAAGCCCTTAGGATTTAAACCCTGAGGACTTAAACCCTTAAGACTTAAGCCCTTAGTATTTAAACCCTTAGGACTTAAGCCCTTAGGACTTAAGCCCTTAGGATTTAAGGCCTTAGGACTTAAACCCTTAGGACTTAAGCCCTAAGGAGTTAAGCCCTAAGGAATTAAGCCCTAAGGAGTTAAGCCCTTAGGACTTAAGCCCTTAGGAGTTAAGCCCTAAGGACTTAAGCCCTAAGGAGTTAAGCCCTTAGGACTTGAGCCCTAAGGAGTTAAGCCCTTAGGACTTAAGCCCTAAGGAGTTAAGCCCTTAGGACTTAAGCCCTAAGGAGTTAAGCCCATAGGACTTAAGCCCTTAGGATTTAAACCCTGAGGACTTAAACCCTTAAGACTTAAGCCTTTAGGACTTAAGCCCTTAGGAGTTAAGGCCTTAGGACTTAAGGCCTTAGCAGTTAAGGCCTTAGGATTTAAGGCCTTAGCACTTAAGGCCTTAGGATTTAAGGCCTTAGCATTTAAGGCCTTAGGATTTAAGGCCTTAGCATTTAAGGCCTTAGGATTTAAGGCCTTAGCATTTAAGGCCTTAGCACTTAAGGCCTTAGGATTTAAGGCCTGAGCACTTAAGGCCTTAGGATTTAAGGCCTTAGCATTTAAGGCCTTAGCACTTAAGGCCTTAGGATTTAAGGCCTTCGGTTTTAAGTCCTTAGGATTTAAGGCCTTAGGATTTAAGGCCTTAGCATTTAAGGCCTTAGCACTTAAGGCCTTAGGATTTAAGGCCTTAGGATTTAAGGGCTTAGGACTTAAGCCCTTAGGACTTAAGCCCTTAGGATTTAAGGCCTTAGGACTTAAACCCTTAGGACTTAAGCCCTTAGGATTTAAACCCTTAGGACTTTAGCCCTAAGGAGTTAAGCCCTTAGGACTTAAGCCCTTAGGATTTAAACCCTTCGGACTTAAGCCCTTAGGACTTAAGCCCTTAGGATTTAAGGCCTTAGGACTTAAGGCCTTAGCACTTAAGGCCTTAGGATTTAAGGCCTTAGCACTTAAGGCCTTAGGATTTAAGGCCTTAGCACTTAAGGCCTTAGGACTTAAGGCCTTAGGATTTAAGGCCTTAGGATTTAAGGCCTTAGCACTTAAGGCCTTAGGATTTAAGGCCTTAGCACTTAAGGCCTTAGGATTTAAGGCCTTAGCACTTAAGGCCTTAGGGCTTAAGGCCTTAGGATTTAAGGCCTTAGGATTTAAGGCCTTCGGTTTTAAGTCCTTAGGATTTAAGGCCTTAGCACTTAAGGCCTTAGGATTTAAGGCCTTAGCATTTAAGGCCTTAGCACTTAAGGCCTTAGGATTTAAGGCCTTAGGATTTAAGGGCTTAGGACTTAAGCCCTTAGGACTTAAGCCCTTAGGATTTAAGGCCTTAGGACTTAAACCCTTAGGACTTAAGCCCTTAGGATTTAAACCCTTAGGACTTTAGCCCTAAGGAGTTAAGCCCTTAGGACTTAAGCCCTTAGGATTTAAACCCTTAGGACTTTAGCCCTAAGGAGTTAAGCCCTTAGGACTTAAGCCCTTAGGATTTAAACCCTTCGGACTTAAGCCCTTAGGACTTAAGCCCTTAGGATTTAAACCCTGAGGACTTAAACCCTTAAGACTTAAGCCCTAAGGAGTTAAGCCCTTAGGACTTTAGCCCTAAGGAGCTAAGCCCTTAGGACTTAAGCCCTTAGGATTTAAACCCTGAGGACTTAAACCCTTAAGACTTAAGCCCTTAGGATTTAAACCCTTAGGACTTAAGCCCTTAGGACTTAAGCCCTTAGGATTTAAACCCTTAGGACTTAAGCCCTTAGGACTTAAGCCCTTAGGATTTAAGGCCTTAGGACTTAAACCCTTCGGACTTAAGCCCTAAGGAGTTAAGCCCTAAGGAATTAAGCCCTTAGGACTTATGCCCTAAGGAGTTAAGCCCTTAGGACTTAAGCCCTTAGGATTTAAACCCTGAGGACTTAAACCCTTAAGACTTAAGCCCTTAGTATTTAAACCCTTAGGACTTAAGCCCTTAGGACTTAAGCCCTTAGGATTTAAGGCCTTAGGACTTAAACCCTTAGGACTTAAGCCCTAAGGAGTTAAGCCCTAAGGAATTAAGCCCTAAGGAGTTAAGCCCTTAGGACTTAAGCCCTTAGGAGTTAAGCCCTAAGGACTTAAGCCCTAAGGAGTTAAGCCCTTAGGACTTGAGCCCTAAGGAGTTAAGCCCTTAGGACTTAAGCCCTAAGGAGTTAAGCCCTTAGGACTTAAGCCCTAAGGAGTTAAGCCCATAGGACTTAAGCCCTTAGGATTTAAACCCTGAGGACTTAAACCCTTAAGACTTAAGCCTTTAGGACTTAAGCCCTTAGGAGTTAAGGCCTTAGGACTTAAGGCCTTAGCAGTTAAGGCCTTAGGATTTAAGGCCTTAGCACTTAAGGCCTTAGGATTTAAGGCCTTAGCATTTAAGGCCTTAGGATTTAAGGCCTTAGCATTTAAGGCCTTAGGATTTAAGGCCTTAGCATTTAAGGCCTTAGCACTTAAGGCCTTAGGATTTAAGGCCTGAGCACTTAAGGCCTTAGGATTTAAGGCCTTAGCATTTAAGGCCTTAGCACTTAAGGCCTTAGGATTTAAGGCCTTCGGTTTTAAGTCCTTAGGATTTAAGGCCTTAGGATTTAAGGCCTTAGCATTTAAGGCCTTAGCACTTAAGGCCTTAGGATTTAAGGCCTTAGGATTTAAGGGCTTAGGACTTAAGCCCTTAGGACTTAAGCCCTTAGGATTTAAGGCCTTAGGACTTAAACCCTTAGGACTTAAGCCCTTAGGATTTAAACCCTTAGGACTTTAGCCCTAAGGAGTTAAGCCCTTAGGACTTAAGCCCTTAGGATTTAAACCCTTCGGACTTAAGCCCTTAGGACTTAAGCCCTTAGGATTTAAGGCCTTAGGACTTAAGGCCTTAGCACTTAAGGCCTTAGGATTTAAGGCCTTAGCACTTAAGGCCTTAGGATTTAAGGCCTTAGCACTTAAGGCCTTAGGACTTAAGGCCTTAGGATTTAAGGCCTTAGGATTTAAGGCCTTAGCACTTAAGGCCTTAGGATTTAAGGCCTTAGCACTTAAGGCCTTAGGATTTAAGGCCTTAGCACTTAAGGCCTTAGGGCTTAAGGCCTTAGGATTTAAGGCCTTAGGATTTAAGGCCTTCGGTTTTAAGTCCTTAGGATTTAAGGCCTTAGCACTTAAGGCCTTAGGATTTAAGGCCTTAGCATTTAAGGCCTTAGCACTTAAGGCCTTAGGATTTAAGGCCTTAGGATTTAAGGGCTTAGGACTTAAGCCCTTAGGACTTAAGCCCTTAGGATTTAAGGCCTTAGGACTTAAACCCTTAGGACTTAAGCCCTTAGGATTTAAACCCTTAGGACTTTAGCCCTAAGGAGTTAAGCCCTTAGGACTTAAGCCCTTAGGATTTAAACCCTTAGGACTTTAGCCCTAAGGAGTTAAGCCCTTAGGACTTAAGCCCTTAGGATTTAAACCCTTCGGACTTAAGCCCTTAGGACTTAAGCCCTTAGGATTTAAACCCTGAGGACTTAAACCCTTAAGACTTAAGCCCTAAGGAGTTAAGCCCTTAGGACTTTAGCCCTAAGGAGCTAAGCCCTTAGGACTTAAGCCCTTAGGATTTAAACCCTGAGGACTTAAACCCTTAAGACTTAAGCCCTTAGGATTTAAACCCTTAGGACTTAAGCCCTTAGGACTTAAGCCCTTAGGATTTAAACCCTTAGGACTTAAGCCCTTAGGACTTAAGCCCTTAGGATTTAAGGCCTTAGGACTTAAACCCTTCGGACTTAAGCCCTAAGGAGTTAAGCCCTAAGGAATTAAGCCCTAAGGAGTTAAGCCCTTAGGACTTAAGCCCTTAGGATTTAAACCCTTAGGACTTAAGCCCTTAGGACTTAAGCCCTTAGGATTTAAGGCCTTAGGACTTAAACCCTTCGGACTTAAGCCCTAAGGAGTTAAGCCCTAAGGAAGTAAGCCCTAAGGAGTTAAGCCCTTAGGACTTAAGCCCTTAGGACTTAAGCCCTAAGGACTTAAGCCCTAAGGAGTTAAGCCCTTAGGACTTGAGCCCTAAGGAGTTAAGCCCTAAGGACTTAAGCCCTAAGGAGTTAAGCCCTTAGGACTTAAGCCCTAAGGAGTTAAGCCCTTGGGACTTAAGCCCTTAGGATTTAAACCCTGAGGACTTAAACCCTTAAGACTTAAGCCTTTAGGATTTAAACACTTAGGACTTAAGCCCTTAGGACTTAAGCCCTTAGGATTTAAGGCCTTAGGACTTAAACCCTTAGGACTTAAGCCCTAAGGAGTTAAGCCCTAAGGAATTAAGCCCTAAGGAGTTAAGCCCTTAGGACTTAAGCCCTAAGGAGCTAAACCCTTAGGACTTAAGCCCTAAGGAGTGAAGCCCTAAGGAATTAAGCCCTAAGGAGTTAAGCCCTTAGGACTTAAGCCCTAAGGAGCTAAGCCCTTAGGACTTAAGCCCTAAGGAGTTAAGCCCTTAGGACTTAAGCCCTAAGGAGTTAAGCCCTTAGGACTTAAGCCCTAAGGAGTTAAGCCCTTAGGACTTAAGCCCTTAGGATTTAAACCCTGAGGACTTAAACCCTTAAGACTTAAGCCCTTAGTATTTAAACCCTTAGGACTTAAGCCCTTAGGACTTAAGCCCTTAGGATTTAAGGCCTTAGGACTTAAACCCTTAGGACTTAAGCCCTAAGGAGTTAAGCCCTAAGGAATTAAGCCCTAAGGAGTTAAGCCCTTAGGACTTAAGCCCTTAGGAATTAAGCCCTAAGGACTTAAGCCCTAAGGAGTTAAGCCCTTAGGACTTGAGCCCTAAGGAGTTAAGCCCTTAGGACTTAAGCCCTAAGGAGTTAAGCCCATAGGACTTAAGCCCTTAGGATTTAAACCCTGAGGACTTAAACCCTTAAGACTTAAGCCTTTAGGACTTAAGCCCTTAGGAGTTAAGGCCTTAGGACTTAAGGCCTTAGCAGTTAAGGCCTTAGGATTTAAGGCCTTAGCACTTAAGGACTTAGGATTTAAGGCCTTAGGTTTTAAGTCCTTTAGGATTTAAGGCCTTAGCACTTAAGGCCTTAGGATTTAAGGCCTTAGCATTTAAGGCCTTAGGATTTAAGTCCTTAGGATTTAAGGCCTTAGGATTTAAGGCCTTAGCATTTAAGGCCTTAGCACTTAAGGCCTTAGGATTTAAGGCCTTCGGTTTTAAGTCCTTAGGATTTAAGGCCTTAGCACTTAAGGCCTTAGGATTTAAGGCCTTAGCATTTAAGGCCTTAGCACTTAAGGCCTTTGGATTTAAGGCCTTAGGATTTAAGGGCTTAGGACTTAAGCCCTTAGGACTTAAGCCCTTAGGATTTAAGGCCTTAGGACTTAAACCCTTAGGACTTAAGCCCTTAGGATTTAAACCCTTAGGACTTTAGCCCTAAGGAGTTAAGCCCTTAGGACTTAAGCCCTTAGGATTTAAACCCTTAGGACTTTAGCCCTAAGGAGTTAAGCCCTTAGGACTTAAGCCCTTAGGATTTAAACCCTTCGGACTTAAGCCCTTCGGACTTAAGCCCTTAGGATTTAAACCCTGAGGACTTAAACCCTTAAGACTTAAGCCCTAAGGAGTTAAGCCCTTAGGACTTTAGCCCTAAGGAGCTAAGCCCTTAGGACTTAAGCCCTTAGGATTTAAACCCTGAGGACTTAAACCCTTAAGACTTAAGCCCTTAGGATTTAAACCCTTAGGACTTAAGCCCTTAGGACTTAAGCCCTTACGATTTAAACCCTTAGGACTTAAGCCCTTAGGACTTAAGCCCTTAGGATTTAAGGCCTTAGGACTTAAACCTTTGGACTTAAGCCCTAAGGAGTTAAGCCCTAAGGAAGTAAGCCCTAAGGAGTTAAGCCCTTAGGACATGAGCCCTAAGGAGTTAAGCCCTAAGGACTTAAGCCCTAAGGAGTTAAGCCCTTAGGACTTAAGCCCTAAGGAGTTAAGCCCTTGGGACTTAAGCCCTTAGGATTTAAACCCTGAGGACTTAAACCCTTAAGACTTAAGCCCTTAGGATTTAAACACTTAGGACTTAAGCCCTTAGGACTTAAGCCCTTAGGATTTAAGGCCTTAGGACTTAAACCCTTAGGACTTAAGCCCTAAGGAGTTAAGCCCTAAGGAATTAAGCCCTAAGGAGTTAAGCCCTTAGGACTTAAGCCCTAAGGAGCTAAGCCCTTAGGACTTAAGCCCTAAGGAGTTAAGCCCTTAGGACTTAAGCCCTAAGGAGTTAAGCCCTTAGGACTTATGCCCTAAGGAGTTAAGCCCTTAGGACTTAAGCCCTTAGGATTTAAACCCTGAGGACTTAAACCCTTAAGACTTAAGCCCTTAGTATTTAAACCCTTAGGACTTAAGCCCTTAGGACTTAAGCCCTTAGGATTTAAGGCCTTAGGACTTAAACCCTTAGGACTTAAGCCCTAAGGAGTTAAGCCCTAAGGAATTAAGCCCTAAGGAGTTAAGCCCTTAGGACTTAAGCCCTTAGGAGTTAAGCCCTAAGGACTTAAGCCCTAAGGAGTTAAGCCCTTAGGACTTGAGCCCTAAGGAGTTAAGCCCTTAGGACTTAAGCCCTAAGGAGTTAAGCCCTTAGGACTTAAGCCCTAAGGAGTTAAGCCCATAGGACTTAAGCCCTTAGGATTTAAACCCTGAGGACTTAAACCCTTAAGACTTAAGCCTTTAGGACTTAAGCCCTTAGGAGTTAAGGCCTTAGGACTTAAGGCCTTAGCAGTTAAGGCCTTAGGATTTAAGGCCTTAGCACTTAAGGCCTTAGGATTTAAGGCCTTAGCATTTAAGGCCTTAGGATTTAAGGCCTTAGCATTTAAGGCCTTAGGATTTAAGGCCTTAGCATTTAAGGCCTTAGCACTTAAGGCCTTAGGATTTAAGGCCTGAGCACTTAAGGCCTTAGGATTTAAGGCCTTAGCATTTAAGGCCTTAGCACTTAAGGCCTTAGGATTTAAGGCCTTCGGTTTTAAGTCCTTAGGATTTAAGGCCTTAGGATTTAAGGCCTTAGCATTTAAGGCCTTAGCACTTAAGGCCTTAGGATTTAAGGCCTTAGGATTTAAGGGCTTAGGACTTAAGCCCTTAGGACTTAAGCCCTTAGGATTTAAGGCCTTAGGACTTAAACCCTTAGGACTTAAGCCCTTAGGATTTAAACCCTTAGGACTTTAGCCCTAAGGAGTTAAGCCCTTAGGACTTAAGCCCTTAGGATTTAAACCCTTCGGACTTAAGCCCTTAGGACTTAAGCCCTTAGGATTTAAGGCCTTAGGACTTAAGGCCTTAGCACTTAAGGCCTTAGGATTTAAGGCCTTAGCACTTAAGGCCTTAGGATTTAAGGCCTTAGCACTTAAGGCCTTAGGACTTAAGGCCTTAGGATTTAAGGCCTTAGGATTTAAGGCCTTAGCACTTAAGGCCTTAGGATTTAAGGCCTTAGCACTTAAGGCCTTAGGGCTTAAGGCCTTAGGATTTAAGGCCTTAGGATTTAAGGCCTTCGGTTTTAAGTCCTTAGGATTTAAGGCCTTAGCACTTAAGGCCTTAGGATTTAAGGCCTTAGCATTTAAGGCCTTAGCACTTAAGGCCTTAGGATTTAAGGCCTTAGGATTTAAGGGCTTAGGACTTAAGCCCTTAGGACTTAAGCCCTTAGGATTTAAGGCCTTAGGACTTAAACCCTTAGGACTTAAGCCCTTAGGATTTAAACCCTTAGGACTTTAGCCCTAAGGAGTTAAGCCCTTAGGACTTAAGCCCTTAGGATTTAAACCCTTAGGACTTTAGCCCTAAGGAGTTAAGCCCTTAGGACTTAAGCCCTTAGGATTTAAACCCTTCGGACTTAAGCCCTTAGGACTTAAGCCCTTAGGATTTAAACCCTGAGGACTTAAACCCTTAAGACTTAAGCCCTAAGGAGTTAAGCCCTTAGGACTTTAGCCCTAAGGAGCTAAGCCCTTAGGACTTAAGCCCTTAGGATTTAAACCCTGAGGACTTAAACCCTTAAGACTTAAGCCCTTAGGATTTAAACCCTTAGGACTTAAGCCCTTAGGACTTAAGCCCTTAGGATTTAAACCCTTAGGACTTAAGCCCTTAGGACTTAAGCCCTTAGGATTTAAGGCCTTAGGACTTAAACCCTTCGGACTTAAGCCCTAAGGAGTTAAGCCCTAAGGAATTAAGCCCTTAGGACTTATGCCCTAAGGAGTTAAGCCCTTAGGACTTAAGCCCTTAGGATTTAAACCCTGAGGACTTAAACCCTTAAGACTTAAGCCCTTAGTATTTAAACCCTTAGGACTTAAGCCCTTAGGACTTAAGCCCTTAGGATTTAAGGCCTTAGGACTTAAACCCTTAGGACTTAAGCCCTAAGGAGTTAAGCCCTAAGGAATTAAGCCCTAAGGAGTTAAGCCCTTAGGACTTAAGCCCTTAGGAGTTAAGCCCTAAGGACTTAAGCCCTAAGGAGTTAAGCCCTTAGGACTTGAGCCCTAAGGAGTTAAGCCCTTAGGACTTAAGCCCTAAGGAGTTAAGCCCTTAGGACTTAAGCCCTAAGGAGTTAAGCCCATAGGACTTAAGCCCTTAGGATTTAAACCCTGAGGACTTAAACCCTTAAGACTTAAGCCTTTAGGACTTAAGCCCTTAGGAGTTAAGGCCTTAGGACTTAAGGCCTTAGCAGTTAAGGCCTTAGGATTTAAGGCCTTAGCACTTAAGGCCTTAGGATTTAAGGCCTTAGCATTTAAGGCCTTAGGATTTAAGGCCTTAGCATTTAAGGCCTTAGGATTTAAGGCCTTAGCATTTAAGGCCTTAGCACTTAAGGCCTTAGGATTTAAGGCCTGAGCACTTAAGGCCTTAGGATTTAAGGCCTTAGCATTTAAGGCCTTAGCACTTAAGGCCTTAGGATTTAAGGCCTTCGGTTTTAAGTCCTTAGGATTTAAGGCCTTAGGATTTAAGGCCTTAGCATTTAAGGCCTTAGCACTTAAGGCCTTAGGATTTAAGGCCTTAGGATTTAAGGGCTTAGGACTTAAGCCCTTAGGACTTAAGCCCTTAGGATTTAAGGCCTTAGGACTTAAACCCTTAGGACTTAAGCCCTTAGGATTTAAACCCTTAGGACTTTAGCCCTAAGGAGTTAAGCCCTTAGGACTTAAGCCCTTAGGATTTAAACCCTTCGGACTTAAGCCCTTAGGACTTAAGCCCTTAGGATTTAAGGCCTTAGGACTTAAGGCCTTAGCACTTAAGGCCTTAGGATTTAAGGCCTTAGCACTTAAGGCCTTAGGATTTAAGGCCTTAGCACTTAAGGCCTTAGGACTTAAGGCCTTAGGATTTAAGGCCTTAGGATTTAAGGCCTTAGCACTTAAGGCCTTAGGATTTAAGGCCTTAGCACTTAAGGCCTTAGGATTTAAGGCCTTAGCACTTAAGGCCTTAGGGCTTAAGGCCTTAGGATTTAAGGCCTTAGGATTTAAGGCCTTCGGTTTTAAGTCCTTAGGATTTAAGGCCTTAGCACTTAAGGCCTTAGGATTTAAGGCCTTAGCATTTAAGGCCTTAGCACTTAAGGCCTTAGGATTTAAGGCCTTAGGATTTAAGGGCTTAGGACTTAAGCCCTTAGGACTTAAGCCCTTAGGATTTAAGGCCTTAGGACTTAAACCCTTAGGACTTAAGCCCTTAGGATTTAAACCCTTAGGACTTTAGCCCTAAGGAGTTAAGCCCTTAGGACTTAAGCCCTTAGGATTTAAACCCTTAGGACTTTAGCCCTAAGGAGTTAAGCCCTTAGGACTTAAGCCCTTAGGATTTAAACCCTTCGGACTTAAGCCCTTAGGACTTAAGCCCTTAGGATTTAAACCCTGAGGACTTAAACCCTTAAGACTTAAGCCCTAAGGAGTTAAGCCCTTAGGACTTTAGCCCTAAGGAGCTAAGCCCTTAGGACTTAAGCCCTTAGGATTTAAACCCTGAGGACTTAAACCCTTAAGACTTAAGCCCTTAGGATTTAAACCCTTAGGACTTAAGCCCTTAGGACTTAAGCCCTTAGGATTTAAACCCTTAGGACTTAAGCCCTTAGGACTTAAGCCCTTAGGATTTAAGGCCTTAGGACTTAAACCCTTCGGACTTAAGCCCTAAGGAGTTAAGCCCTAAGGAATTAAGCCCTAAGGAGTTAAGCCCTTAGGACTTAAGCCCTTAGGATTTAAACCCTTAGGACTTAAGCCCTTAGGACTTAAGCCCTTAGGATTTAAGGCCTTAGGACTTAAACCCTTCGGACTTAAGCCCTAAGGAGTTAAGCCCTAAGGAAGTAAGCCCTAAGGAGTTAAGCCCTTAGGACTTAAGCCCTTAGGACTTAAGCCCTAAGGACTTAAGCCCTAAGGAGTTAAGCCCTTAGGACTTGAGCCCTAAGGAGTTAAGCCCTAAGGACTTAAGCCCTAAGGAGTTAAGCCCTTAGGACTTAAGCCCTAAGGAGTTAAGCCCTTGGGACTTAAGCCCTTAGGATTTAAACCCTGAGGACTTAAACCCTTAAGACTTAAGCCCTTAGGATTTAAACACTTAGGACTTAAGCCCTTAGGACTTAAGCCCTTAGGATTTAAGGCCTTAGGACTTAAACCCTTAGGACTTAAGCCCTAAGGAGTTAAGCCCTAAGGAATTAAGCCCTAAGGAGTTAAGCCCTTAGGACTTAAGCCCTAAGGAGCTAAACCCTTAGGACTTAAGCCCTAAGGAGTGAAGCCCTAAGGAATTAAGCCCTAAGGAGTTAAGCCCTTAGGACTTAAGCCCTAAGGAGCTAAGCCCTTAGGACTTAAGCCCTAAGGAGTTAAGCCCTTAGGACTTAAGCCCTAAGGAGTTAAGCCCTTAGGACTTAAGCCCTAAGGAGTTAAGCCCTTAGGACTTAAGCCCTTAGGATTTAAACCCTGAGGACTTAAACCCTTAAGACTTAAGCCCTTAGTATTTAAACCCTTAGGACTTAAGCCCTTAGGACTTAAGCCCTTAGGATTTAAGGCCTTAGGACTTAAACCCTTAGGACTTAAGCCCTAAGGAGTTAAGCCCTAAGGAATTAAGCCCTAAGGAGTTAAGCCCTTAGGACTTAAGCCCTTAGGAGTTAAGCCCTAAGGACTTAAGCCCTAAGGAGTTAAGCCCTTAGGACTTGAGCCCTAAGGAGTTAAGCCCTTAGGACTTAAGCCCTAAGGAGTTAAGCCCATAGGACTTAAGCCCTTAGGATTTAAACCCTGAGGACTTAAACCCTTAAGACTTAAGCCTTTAGGACTTAAGCCCTTAGGAGTTAAGGCCTTAGGACTTAAGGCCTTAGCAGTTAAGGCCTTAGGATTTAAGGCCTTAGCACTTAAGGCCTTAGGATTTAAGGCCTTCGGTTTTAAGTCCTTAGGATTTAAGGGCTTAGGATTTAAGGCCTTAGCATTTAAGGCCTTAGCACTTAAGGCCTTAGGATTTAAGGCCTTAGGATTTAAGGGCTTAGGACTTAAGCCCTTAGGACTTAAGCCCTTAGGATTTAAGGCCTTAGGACTTAAACCCTTAGGACTTAAGCCCTTAGGATTTAAACCCTTAGGACTTTAGCCCTAAGGAGTTAAGCCCTTAGGACTTAAGCCCTTAGGATTTAAACCCTTAGGACTTTAGCCCT
The DNA here is from genome assembly GCA_028858755.1 of Ara ararauna. Classification (NCBI taxonomy): domain Eukaryota; kingdom Metazoa; phylum Chordata; class Aves; order Psittaciformes; family Psittacidae; genus Ara; species Ara ararauna. The sequence goes on from CM054406.1 coordinate 177,152, forward strand.
AAGGAGTTAAGCCCTTAGGACTTAAGCCCTTAGGATTTAAACCCTTCGGACTTAAGCCCTTAGGACTTAAGCCCTTAGGATTTAAGGCCTTAGGACTTAAGGCCTTAGCACTTAAGGCCTTAGGATTTAAGGCCTTAGCACTTAAGGCCTTAGGACTTAAGGCCTTAGGATTTAAGGCCTTAGGATTTAAGGCCTTAGCACTTAAGGCCTTAGGATTTAAGGCCTTAGCACTTAAGGCCTTAGGATTTAAGGCCTTAGCACTTAAGGCCTTAGGGCTTAAGGCCTTAGGATTTAAGGCCTTAGGATTTAAGGCCTTCGGTTTTAAGTCCTTAGGATTTAAGGCCTTAGCACTTAAGGCCTTAGGATTTAAGGCCTTAGCATTTAAGGCCTTAGCACTTAAGGCCTTAGGATTTAAGGCCTTAGGATTTAAGGGCTTAGGACTTAAGCCCATAGGACTTAAGCCCTTAGGATTTAAGGCCTTAGGACTTAAACCCTTAGGACTTAAGCCCTTAGGATTTAAACCCTTAGGACTTTAGCCCTAAGGAGTTAAGCCCTTAGGACTTTAGCCCTAAGGATTTAAGCCCTTAGGACTTAAGCCCTTAGGATTTAAACCCTTAGGACTTTAGCCCTAAGGAGTTAAGCCCTTAGGACTTAAGCCCTTAGGATTTAAACCCTTCGGACTTAAGCCCTTAGGACTTAAGCCCTTAGGATTTAAACCCTGAGGACTTAAACCCTTAAGACTTAAGCCCTAAGGAGTTAAGCCCTTAGGACTTTAGCCCTAAGGAGCTAAGCCCTTAGGACTTAAGCCCTTAGGATTTAAACCCTGAGGACTTAAACCCTTAAGACTTAAGCCCTTAGGATTTAAACCCTTAGGACTTAAGCCCTTAGGACTTAAGCCCTTAGGATTTAAACCCTTAGGACTTAAGCCCTTAGGACTTAAGCCCTTAGGATTTAAGGCCTTAGGACTTAAACCCTTCGGACTTAAGCCCTAAGGAGTTAAGCCCTAAGGAATTAAGCCCTAAGGAGTTAAGCCCTTAGGACTTAAGCCCTTAGGATTTAAACCCTTAGGACTTAAGCCCTTAGGACTTAAGCCCTTAGGATTTAAGGCCTTAGGACTTAAACCCTTCGGACTTAAGCCCTAAGGAGTTAAGCCCTAAGGAAGTAAGCCCTAAGGAGTTAAGCCCTTAGGACTTAAGCCCTTAGGACTTAAGCCCTAAGGACTTAAGCCCTAAGGAGTTAAGCCCTTAGGACTTGAGCCCTAAGGAGTTAAGCCCTAAGGACTTAAGCCCTAAGGAGTTAAGCCCTTAGGACTTAAGCCCTAAGGAGTTAAGCCCTTGGGACTTAAGCCCTTAGGATTTAAACCCTGAGGACTTAAACCCTTAAGACTTAAGCCCTTAGGATTTAAACACTTAGGACTTTAGCCCTAAGGAGTTAAGCCCTTAGGACTTAAGCCCTTAGGATTTAAACCCTTAGGACTTTAGCCCTAAGGAGTTAAGCCCTTAGGACTTAAGCCCTTAGGATTTAAACCCTTCGGACTTAAGCCCTTAGGACTTAAGCCCTTAGGATTTAAACCCTGAGGACTTAAACCCTTAAGACTTAAGCCCTAAGGAGTTAAGCCCTTAGGACTTTAGCCCTAAGGAGCTAAGCCCTTAGGACTTAAGCCCTTAGGATTTAAACCCTGAGGACTTAAACCCTTAAGACTTAAGCCCTTAGTATTTAAACCCTTAGGACTTAAGCCCTAAGGACTTAAGCCCTAAGGAGTTAAGCCCTTAGGACTTGAGCCCTAAGGTGTTAAGCCCTAAGGACTTAAGCCCTAAGGAGTTAAGCCCTTAGGACTTAAGCCCTAAGGAGTTAAGCCCTTGGGACTTAAGCCCTTAGGATTTAAACCCTGAGGACTTAAACCCTTAAGACTTAAGCCCTTAGGATTTAAACACTTAGGACTTAAGCCCTTAGGACTTAAGCCCTTAGGATTTAAGGCCTTAGGACTTAAACCCTTAGGACTTAAGCCCTAAGGAGTTAAGCCCTAAGGAATTAAGCCCTAAGGAGTTAAGCCCTTAGGACTTAAGCCCTAAGGAGCTAAACCCTTAGGACTTAAGCCCTAAGGAGTGAAGCCCTAAGGAATTAAGCCCTAAGGAGTTAAGCCCTTAGGACTTAAGCCCTAAGGAGCTAAGCCCTTAGGACTTAAGCCCTAAGGAGTTAAGCCCTTAGGACTTAAGCCCTAAGGAGTTAAGCCCTTAGGACTTAAGCCCTAAGGAGTTAAGCCCTTAGGACTTAAGCCCTTAGGATTTAAACCCTGAGGACTTAAACCCTTAAGACTTAAGCCCTTAGGATTTAAACCCTTAGGACTTAAGCCCTTAGGACTTAAGCCCTTAGGATTTAAGGCCTTAGGACTTAAACCCTTAGGACTTAAGCCCTAAGGAGTTAAGCCCTAAGGAATTAAGCCCTAAGGAGTTAAGCCCTTAGGACTTAAGCCCTTAGGAGTTAAGCCCTAAGGACTTAAGCCCTAAGGAGTTAAGCCCTTAGGACTTGAGCCCTAAGGAGTTAAGCCCTTAGGACTTAAGCCCTAAGGAGTTAAGCCCTTAGGACTTAAGCCCTAAGGAGTTAAGCCCATAGGACTTAAGCCCTTAGGATTTAAACCCTGAGGACTTAAACCCTTAAGACTTAAGCCTTTAGGACTTAAGCCCTTAGGAGTTAAGGCCTTAGGACTTAAGGCCTTAGCAGTTAAGGCCTTAGGATTTAAGGCCTTAGCACTTAAGGCCTTAGGATTTCAGGCCTTAGCACTTAAGGCCTTAGGACTTAAGGCCTTAGGATTTAAGGCCTTAGGATTTAAGGCCTTAGCACTTAAGGCCTTAGGATTTAAGGCCTTAGCACTTAAGGCCTTAGGATTTAAGGCCTTAGCACTTAAGGCCTTAGCACTTAAGGCCTTAGGATTTAAGGCCTTAGGATTTAAGGCCTTAGCACTTAAGGCCTTAGGATTTAAGGCCTGAGCACTTAAGGCCTTAGGATTTAAGGCCTTAGCATTTAAGGCCTTAGCACTTAAGGCCTTAGGATTTAAGGCCTTCGGTTTTAAGTCCTTAGGATTTAAGGCCTTAGGATTTAAGGCCTTAGCATTTAAGGCCTTAGCACTTAAGGCCTTAGGATTTAAGGCCTTAGGATTTAAGGGCTTAGGACTTAAGCCCTTAGGACTTAAGCCCTTAGGATTTAAGGCCTTAGGACTTAAACCCTTAGGACTTAAGCCCTTAGGATTTAAACCCTTAGGACTTTAGCCCTAAGGAGTTAAGCCCTTAGGACTTAAGCCCTTAGGATTTAAACCCTTAGGACTTTAGCCCTAAGGAGTTAAGCCCTTAGGACTTAAGCCCTTAGGATTTAAACCCTTCGGACTTAAGCCCTTAGGACTTAAGCCCTTAGGATTTAAGGCCTTAGGACTTAAGGCCTTAGCACTTAAGGCCTTAGGATTTAAGGCCTTAGCACTTAAGGCCTTAGGATTTAAGGCCTTAGCACTTAAGGCCTTAGGACTTAAGGCCTTAGGATTTAAGGCCTTAGGATTTAAGGCCTTAGCACTTAAGGCCTTAGGATTTAAGGCCTTCGGTTTTAAGTCCTTAGGATTTAAGGCCTTAGGATTTAAGGCCTTAGCATTTAAGGCCTTAGCACTTAAGGCCTTAGGATTTAAGGCCTTAGGATTTAAGGGCTTAGGACTTAAGCCCTTAGGACTTAAGCCCTTAGGATTTAAGGCCTTAGGACTTAAACCCTTAGGACTTAAGCCCTTAGGATTTAAACCCTTAGGACTTTAGCCCTAAGGAGTTAAGCCCTTAGGACTTAAGCCCTTAGGATTTAAACCCTTAGGACTTTAGCCCTAAGGAGTTAAGCCCTTAGGACTTAAGCCCTTAGGATTTAAACCCTTCGGACTTAAGCCCTTAGGACTTAAGCCCTTAGGATTTAAGGCCTTAGGACTTAAGGCCTTAGCACTTAAGGCCTTAGGATTTAAGGCCTTAGCACTTAAGGCCTTAGGATTTAAGGCCTTAGCACTTAAGGCCTTAGGACTTAAGGCCTTAGGATTTAAGGCCTTAGGATTTAAGGCCTTAGCACTTAAGGCCTTAGGATTTAAGGCCTTAGCACTTAAGGCCTTAGGATTTAAGGCCTTAGCACTTAAGGCCTTAGGGCTTAAGGCCTTAGGATTTAAGGCCTTAGGATTTAAGGCCTTCGGTTTTAAGTCCTTAGGATTTAAGGCCTTAGCACTTAAGGCCTTAGGATTTAAGGCCTTAGCATTTAAGGCCTTAGCACTTAAGGCCTTAGGATTTAAGGCCTTAGGATTTAAGGGCTTAGGACTTAAGCCCTTAGGACTTAAGCCCTTAGGATTTAAGGCCTTAGGACTTAAACCCTTAGGACTTAAGCCCTTAGGATTTAAACCCTTAGGACTTTAGCCCTAAGGAGTTAAGCCCTTAGGACTTAAGCCCTTAGGATTTAAACCCTTAGGACTTTAGCCCTAAGGAGTTAAGCCCTTAGGACTTAAGCCCTTAGGATTTAAACCCTTCGGACTTAAGCCCTTAGGACTTAAGCCCTTAGGATTTAAACCCTGAGGACTTAAACCCTTAAGACTTAAGCCCTAAGGAGTTAAGCCCTTAGGACTTTAGCCCTAAGGAGCTAAGCCCTTAGGACTTAAGCCCTTAGGATTTAAACCCTGAGGACTTAAACCCTTAAGACTTAAGCCCTTAGGATTTTAACCCTTAGGACTTAAGCCCTTAGGACTTAAGCCCTTAGGATTTAAACCCTTAGGACTTAAGCCCTTAGGACTTAAGCCCTTAGGATTTAAGGCCTTAGGACTTAAACCCTTCGGACTTAAGCCCTAAGGAGTTAAGCCCTAAGGAATTAAGCCCTAAGGAGTTAAGCCCTTAGGACTTAAGCCCTTAGGATTTAAACCCTTAGGACTTAAGCCCTTAGGACTTAAGCCCTTAGGATTTAAGGCCTTAGGACTTAAACCCTTCGGACTTAAGCCCTAAGGAGTTAAGCCCTAAGGAAGTAAGCCCTAAGGAGTTAAGCCCTTAGGACTTAAGCCCTTAGGACTTAAGCCCTAAGGACTTAAGCCCTAAGGAGTTAAGCCCTTAGGACTTGAGCCCTAAGGAGTTAAGCCCTAAGGACTTAAGCCCTAAGGAGTTAAGCCCTTAGGACTTAAGCCCTAAGGAGTTAAGCCCTTGGGACTTAAGCCCTTAGGATTTAAACCCTGAGGACTTAAACCCTTAAGACTTAAGCCCTTAGGATTTAAACACTTAGGACTTAAGCCCTTAGGACTTAAGCCCTTAGGATTTAAGGCCTTAGGACTTAAACCCTTAGGACTTAAGCCCTAAGGAGTTAAGCCCTAAGGAATTAAGCCCTAAGGAGTTAAGCCCTTAGGACTTAAGCCCTAAGGAGCTAAACCCTTAGGACTTAAGCCCTAAGGAGTGAAGCCCTAAGGAATTAAGCCCTAAGGAGTTAAGCCCTTAGGACTTAAGCCCTAAGGAGCTAAGCCCTTAGGACTTAAGCCCTAAGGAGTTAAGCCCTTAGGACTTAAGCCCTAAGGAGTTAAGCCCTTAGGACTTAAGCCCTAAGGAGTTAAGCCCTTAGGACTTAAGCCCTTAGGATTTAAACCCTGAGGACTTAAACCCTTAAGACTTAAGCCCTTAGTATTTAAACCCTTAGGACTTAAGCCCTTAGGACTTAAGCCCTTAGGATTTAAGGCCTTAGGACTTAAACCCTTAGGACTTAAGCCCTAAGGAGTTAAGCCCTAAGGAATTAAGCCCTAAGGAGTTAAGCCCTTAGGACTTAAGCCCTTAGGAGTTAAGCCCTAAGGACTTAAGCCCTAAGGAGTTAAGCCCTTAGGACTTGAGCCCTAAGGAGTTAAGCCCTTAGGACTTAAGCCCTAAGGAGTTAAGCCCATAGGACTTAAGCCCTTAGGATTTAAACCCTGAGGACTTAAACCCTTAAGACTTAAGCCTTTAGGACTTAAGCCCTTAGGAGTTAAGGCCTTAGGACTTAAGGCCTTAGCAGTTAAGGCCTTAGGATTTAAGGCCTTAGCACTTAAGGACTTAGGATTTAAGGCCTTAGGTTTTAAGTCCTTTAGGATTTAAGGCCTTAGCACTTAAGGCCTTAGGATTTAAGGCCTTAGCACTTAAGGCCTTAGGACTTAAGGCCTTAGGATTTAAGGCCTTAGGATTTAAGGCCTTAGCACTTAAGGCCTTAGGATTTAAGGCCTTAGCACTTAAGGCCTTAGGATTTAAGGCCTTAGCACTTAAGGCCTTAGGACTTAAGGCCTTAGGATTTAAGGCCTTAGGATTTAAGGCCTTCGGTTTTAAGTCCTTAGGATTTAAGGCCTTAGCACTTAAGGCCTTAGGACTTAAGGCCTTAGCAGTTAAGGCCTTAGGATTTAAGGCCTTAGCACTTAAGGCCTTAGGATTTAAGGCCTTAGCATTTAAGGCCTTAGCATTTAAGGCCTTAGGATTTAAGGCCTTAGCATTTAAGGCCTTAGCACTTAAGGCCTTAGGAATTAAGGCCTGAGCACTTAAGGCCTTAGGATTTAAGGCCTTAGCATTTAAGGCCTTAGCACTTAAGGCCTTAGGATTTAAGGCCTTCGGTTTTAAGTCCTTAGGATTTAAGGGCTTAGGATTTAAGGCCTTAGCATTTAAGGCCTTAGCACTTAAGGCCTTAGGATTTAAGGCCTTAGGATTTAAGGGCTTAGGACTTAAGCCCTTAGGACTTAAGCCCTTAGGATTTAAGGCCTTAGGACTTAAACCCTTAGGACTTAAGCCCTTAGGATTTAAACCCTTAGGACTTTAGCCCTAAGGAGTTAAGCCCTTAGGACTTAAGCCCTTAGGATTTAAACCCTTAGGACTTTAGCCCTAAGGAGTTAAGCCCTTAGGACTTAAGCCCTTAGGATTTAAACCCTTCGGACTTAAGCCCTTAGGACTTAAGCCCTTAGGATTTAAGGCCTTAGGACTTAAGGCCTTAGCACTTAAGGCCTTAGGATTTAAGGCCTTAGCACTTAAGGCCTTAGGACTTAAGGCCTTAGGATTTAAGGCCTTAGGATTTAAGGCCTTAGCACTTAAGGCCTTAGGATTTAAGGCCTTAGCACTTAAGGCCTTAGGATTTAAGGCCTTAGCACTTAAGGCCTTAGGGCTTAAGGCCTTAGGATTTAAGGCCTTAGGATTTAAGGCCTTCGGTTTTAAGTCCTTAGGATTTAAGGCCTTAGCACTTAAGGCCTTAGGATTTAAGGCCTTAGCATTTAAGGCCTTAGCACTTAAGGCCTTAGGATTTAAGGCCTTAGGATTTAAGGGCTTAGGACTTAAGCCCATAGGACTTAAGCCCTTAGGATTTAAGGCCTTAGGACTTAAACCCTTAGGACTTAAGCCCTTAGGATTTAAACCCTTAGGACTTTAGCCCTAAGGAGTTAAGCCCTTAGGACTTTAGCCCTAAGGATTTAAGCCCTTAGGACTTAAGCCCTTAGGATTTAAACCCTTAGGACTTTAGCCCTAAGGAGTTAAGCCCTTAGGACTTAAGCCCTTAGGATTTAAACCCTTCGGACTTAAGCCCTTAGGACTTAAGCCCTTAGGATTTAAACCCTGAGGACTTAAACCCTTAAGACTTAAGCCCTAAGGAGTTAAGCCCTTAGGACTTTAGCCCTAAGGAGCTAAGCCCTTAGGACTTAAGCCCTTAGGATTTAAACCCTGAGGACTTAAACCCTTAAGACTTAAGCCCTTAGGATTTAAACCCTTAGGACTTAAGCCCTTAGGACTTAAGCCCTTAGGATTTAAACCCTTAGGACTTAAGCCCTTAGGACTTAAGCCCTTAGGATTTAAGGCCTTAGGACTTAAACCCTTCGGACTTAAGCCCTAAGGAGTTAAGCCCTAAGGAATTAAGCCCTAAGGAGTTAAGCCCTTAGGACTTAAGCCCTTAGGATTTAAACCCTTAGGACTTAAGCCCTTAGGACTTAAGCCCTTAGGATTTAAGGCCTTAGGACTTAAACCCTTCGGACTTAAGCCCTAAGGAGTTAAGCCCTAAGGAAGTAAGCCCTAAGGAGTTAAGCCCTTAGGACTTAAGCCCTTAGGACTTAAGCCCTAAGGACTTAAGCCCTAAGGAGTTAAGCCCTTAGGACTTGAGCCCTAAGGAGTTAAGCCCTAAGGACTTAAGCCCTAAGGAGTTAAGCCCTTAGGACTTAAGCCCTAAGGAGTTAAGCCCTTGGGACTTAAGCCCTTAGGATTTAAACCCTGAGGACTTAAACCCTTAAGACTTAAGCCCTTAGGATTTAAACACTTAGGACTTTAGCCCTAAGGAGTTAAGCCCTTAGGACTTAAGCCCTTAGGATTTAAACCCTTAGGACTTTAGCCCTAAGGAGTTAAGCCCTTAGGACTTAAGCCCTTAGGATTTAAACCCTTCGGACTTAAGCCCTTAGGACTTAAGCCCTTAGGATTTAAACCCTGAGGACTTAAACCCTTAAGACTTAAGCCCTAAGGAGTTAAGCCCTTAGGACTTTAGCCCTAAGGAGCTAAGCCCTTAGGACTTAAGCCCTTAGGATTTAAACCCTGAGGACTTAAACCCTTAAGACTTAAGCCCTTAGTATTTAAACCCTTAGGACTTAAGCCCTAAGGACTTAAGCCCTAAGGAGTTAAGCCCTTAGGACTTGAGCCCTAAGGTGTTAAGCCCTAAGGACTTAAGCCCTAAGGAGTTAAGCCCTTAGGACTTAAGCCCTAAGGAGTTAAGCCCTTGGGACTTAAGCCCTTAGGATTTAAACCCTGAGGACTTAAACCCTTAAGACTTAAGCCCTTAGGATTTAAACACTTAGGACTTAAGCCCTTAGGACTTAAGCCCTTAGGATTTAAGGCCTTAGGACTTAAACCCTTAGGACTTAAGCCCTAAGGAGTTAAGCCCTAAGGAATTAAGCCCTAAGGAGTTAAGCCCTTAGGACTTAAGCCCTAAGGAGCTAAACCCTTAGGACTTAAGCCCTAAGGAGTGAAGCCCTAAGGAATTAAGCCCTAAGGAGTTAAGCCCTTAGGACTTAAGCCCTAAGGAGCTAAGCCCTTAGGACTTAAGCCCTAAGGAGTTAAGCCCTTAGGACTTAAGCCCTAAGGAGTTAAGCCCTTAGGACTTAAGCCCTAAGGAGTTAAGCCCTTAGGACTTAAGCCCTTAGGATTTAAACCCTGAGGACTTAAACCCTTAAGACTTAAGCCCTTAGGATTTAAACCCTTAGGACTTAAGCCCTTAGGACTTAAGCCCTTAGGATTTAAGGCCTTAGGACTTAAACCCTTAGGACTTAAGCCCTAAGGAGTTAAGCCCTAAGGAATTAAGCCCTAAGGAGTTAAGCCCTTAGGACTTAAGCCCTTAGGAGTTAAGCCCTAAGGACTTAAGCCCTAAGGAGTTAAGCCCTTAGGACTTGAGCCCTAAGGAGTTAAGCCCTTAGGACTTAAGCCCTAAGGAGTTAAGCCCTTAGGACTTAAGCCCTAAGGAGTTAAGCCCATAGGACTTAAGCCCTTAGGATTTAAACCCTGAGGACTTAAACCCTTAAGACTTAAGCCTTTAGGACTTAAGCCCTTAGGAGTTAAGGCCTTAGGACTTAAGGCCTTAGCAGTTAAGGCCTTAGGATTTAAGGCCTTAGCACTTAAGGACTTAGGATTTAAGGCCTTAGGTTTTAAGTCCTTTAGGATTTAAGGCCTTAGCACTTAAGGCCTTAGGATTTAAGGCCTTAGCATTTAAGGCCTTAGGATTTAAGGCCTTAGCATTTAAGGCCTTAGGATTTAAGGCCTTAGCATTTAAGGCCTTAGCACTTAAGGCCTTAGGATTTAAGGCCTGAGCACTTAAGGCCTTAGGATTTAAGGCCTTAGCATTTAAGGCCTTAGCACTTAAGGCCTTAGGATTTAAGGCCTTCGGTTTTAAGTCCTTAGGATTTAAGGCCTTAGCACTTAAGGCCTTAGGATTTAAGGCCTTAGCATTTAAGGCCTTAGCACTTAAGGCCTTAGGATTTAAGGCCTTAGGATTTAAGGGCTTAGGACTTAAGCCCTTAGGACTTAAGCCCTTAGGATTTAAGGCCTTAGGACTTAAACCCTTAGGACTTAAACCCTTAGGATTTAAACCCTTAGGACTTTAGCCCTAAGGAGTTAAGCCCTTAGGACTTAAGCCCTTAGGATTTAAACCCTTAGGACTTTAGCCCTAAGGAGTTAAGCCCTTAGGACTTAAGCCCTTAGGATTTAAACACTTCGGACTTAAGCCCTTAGGACTTAAGCCCTTAGGATTTAAGGCCTTAGGACTTAAGGCCTTAGCACTTAAGGCCTTAGGATTTAAGGCCTTAGCACTTAAGGCCTTAGGATTTAAGGCCTTAGCACTTAAGGCCTTAGGACTTAAGGCCTTAGGATTTAAGGCCTTAGGATTTAAGGCCTTAGCACTTAAGGCCTTAGGATTTAAGGCCTTAGCACTTAAGGCCTTAGGATTTAAGGCCTTAGCACTTAAGGCCTTAGGACTTAAGGCCTTAGGATTTAAGGCCTTAGGATTTAAGGCCTTAGCACTTAAGGCCTTAGGATTTAAGGCCTTAGCACTTAAGGCCTTAGGACTTAAGGCCTTAGGATTTAAGGCCTTAGGATTTAAGGCCTTCGGTTTTAAGTCCTTAGGATTTAAGGCCTTAGCACTTAAGGCCTTAGGATTTAAGGCCTTAGCATTTAAGGCCTTAGCACTTAAGGCCTTAGGATTTAAGGCCTTAGGATTTAAGGGCTTAGGACTTAAGCCCTTAGGACTTAAGCCCTTAGGATTTAAGGCCTTAGGACTTAAACCCTTAGGACTTAAGCCCTTAGGATTTAAACCCTTAGGACTTTTGCCCTAAGGAGTTAAGCCCTTAGGACTTAAGCCCTTAGGATTTAAACCCTTAGGACTTTAGCCCTAAGGAGTTAAGCCCTTAGGACTTAAGCCCTTAGGATTTAAACCCTTCGGACTTAAGCCCTTCGGACTTAAGCCCTTAGGATTTTAACCCTGAGGACTTAAACCCTTAAGACTTAAGCCCTAAGGAGTTAAGCCCTTAGGACTTTAGCCCTAAGGAGCTAAGCCCTTAGGACTTAAGCCCTTAGGATTTAAACCCTGAGGACTTAAACCCTTAAGACTTAAGCCCTTAGGATTTAAACCCTTAGGACTTAAGCCCTTAGGACTTAAGCCCTTAGGATTTAAACCCTTAGGACTTAAGCCCTTAGGACTTAAGCCCTTAGGATTTAAGGCCTTAGGACTTAAACCCTTCGGACTTAAGCCCTAAGGAGTTAAGCCCTAAGGAAGTAAGCCCTAAGGAGTTAAGCCCTTAGGACATGAGCCCTAAGGAGTTAAGCCCTAAGGACTTAAGCCCTAAGGAGTTAAGCCCTTAGGACTTAAGCCCTAAGGAGTTAAGCCCTTGGGACTTAAGCCCTTAGGATTTAAACCCTGAGGACTTAAACCCTTAAAACTTAAGCCCTTAGGATTTAAACACTTAGGACTTAAGCCCTTAGGACTTAAGCCCTTAGGATTTAAGGCCTTAGGACTTAAACCCTTAGGACTTAAGCCCTAAGGAGTTAAGCCCTAAGGAATTAAGGCCTAAGGAGTTAAGCCCTTAGGACTTAAGCCCTAAGGAGCTAAGCCCTTAGGACTTAAGCCCTAAGGAGTTAAGCCCTTAGGACTTAAGCCCTAAGGAGTTAAGCCCTTAGGACTTAAGCCCTAAGGAGTTAAGCCCTTAGGACTTAAGCCCTTAGGATTTAAACCCTGAGGACTTAAACCCTTAAGACTTAAGCCCTTAGTATTTAAACCCTTAGGACTTAAGCCCTTAGGACTTAAGCCCTTAGGATTTAAGGCCTTAGGACTTAAACCCTTAGGACTTAAGCCCTAAGGAGTTAAGCCCTAAGGAATTAAGCCCTAAGGAGTTAAGCCCTTAGGACTTAAGCCCTTAGGAGTTAAGCCCTAAGGACTTAAGCCCTAAGGAGTTAAGCCCTTAGGACTTGAGCCCTAAGGAGTTAAGCCCTTAGGACTTAAGCCCTAAGGAGTTAAGCCCATAGGACTTAAGCCCTTAGGATTTAAACCCTGAGGACTTAAACCCTTAAGACTTAAGCCTTTAGGACTTAAGCCCTTAGGAGTTAAGGCCTTAGGACTTAAGGCCTTAGCAGTTAAGGCCTTAGGATTTAAGGCCTTAGCACTTAAGGCCTTAGGATTTAAGGCCTTAGCATTTAAGGCCTTAGGATTTAAGGCCTTAGCATTTAAGGCCTTAGGATTTAAGGCCTTAGCATTTAAGGCCTTAGCACTTAAGGCCTTAGGATTTAAGGCCTGAGCACTTAAGGCCTTAGGATTTAAGGCCTTAGCATTTAAGGCCTTAGCACTTAAGGCCTTAGGATTTAAGGCCTTCGGTTTTAAGTCCTTAGGATTTAAGGCCTTAGGATTTAAGGCCTTAGCATTTAAGGCCTTAGCACTTAAGGCCTTAGGATTTAAGGCCTTAGGATTTAAGGGCTTAGGACTTAAGCCCTTAGGACTTAAGCCCTTAGGATTTAAGGCCTTAGGACTTAAACCCTTAGGACTTAAGCCCTTAGGATTTAAACCCTTAGGACTTTAGCCCTAAGGAGTTAAGCCCTTAGGACTTAAGCCCTTAGGATTTAAACCCTTAGGACTTTAGCCCTAAGGAGTTAAGCCCTTAGGACTTAAGCCCTTAGGATTTAAACCCTTCGGACTTAAGCCCTTAGGACTTAAGCCCTTAGGATTTAAGGCCTTAGGACTTAAGGCCTTAGCACTTAAGGCCTTAGGATTTAAGGCCTTAGCACTTAAGGCCTTAGGATTTAAGGCCTTAGCACTTAAGGCCTTAGGACTTAAGGCCTTAGGATTTAAGGCCTTAGGATTTAAGGCCTTAGCACTTAAGGCCTTAGGATTTAAGGCCTTAGCACTTAAGGCCTTAGGGCTTAAGGCCTTAGGATTTAAGGCCTTAAAATTTAAGGCCTTCGGTTTTAAGTCCTTAGGATTTAAGGCCTTAGCACTTAAGGCCTTAGGATTTAAGGCCTTAGCATTTAAGGCCTTAGCACTTAAGGCCTTAGGATTTAAGGCCTTAGGATTTAAGGGCTTAGGACTTAAGCCCTTAGGACTTAAGCCCTTAGGATTTAAGGCCTTAGGACTTAAACCCTTAGGACTTAAGCCCTTAGGATTTAAACCCTTAGGACTTTAGCCCTAAGGAGTTAAGCCCTTAGGACTTAAGCCCTTAGGATTTAAACCCTTAGGACTTTAGCCCTAAGGAGTTAAGCCCTTAGGACTTAAGCCCTTAGGATTTAAACCCTTCGGACTTAAGCCCTTAGGACTTAAGCCCTTAGGATTTAAACCCTGAGGACTTAAACCCTTAAGACTTAAGCCCTTAGGATTTAAACCCTTAGGACTTAAGCCCTTAGGACTTAAGCCCTTAGGATTTAAACCCTTAGGACTTAAGCCCTTAGGACTTAAGCCCTTAGGATTTAAGGCCTTAGGACTTAAACCCTTCGGACTTAAGCCCTAAGGAGTTAAGCCCTAAGGAATTAAGCCCTAAGGAGTTAAGCCCTTAGGACTTAAGCCCTTAGGATTTAAACCCTTAGGACTTAAGCCCTTAGGACTTAAGCCCTTAGGATTTAAGGCCTTAGGACTTAAACCCTTCGGACTTAAGCCCTAAGGAGTTAAGCCCTAAGGACTTAAGCCCTAAGGAGTTAAGCCCTTAGGACTTGAGCCCTAAGGAGTTAAGTCCTAAGGACTTAAGCCCTAAGGAGTTAAGCCCTTAGGACTTAAGCCCTAAGGAGTTAAGCCCTTGGGACTTAAGCCCTTAGGATTTAAACCCTGAGGACTTAAACCCTTAAGACTTAAGCCCTTAGGATTTAAACACTTAGGACTTAAGCCCTTAGGACTTAAGCCCTTAGGATTTAAGGCCTTAGGACTTAAACCCTTAGGACTTAAGCCCTAAGGAGTTAAGCCCTAAGGAATTAAGCCCTAAGGAGTTAAGCCCTTAGGACTTAAGCCCTAAGGAGCTAAACCCTTAGGACTTAAGCCCTAAGGAGTGAAGCCCTAAGGAATTAAGCCCTAAGGAGTTAAGCCCTTAGGACTTAAGCCCTAAGGAGCTAAGCCCTTAGGACTTAAGCCCTAAGGAGTTAAGCCCTTAGGACTTAAGCCCTAAGGAGTTAAGCCCTTAGGACTTAAGCCCTAAGGAGTTAAGCCCTTAGGACTTAAGCCCTTAGGATTTAAACCCTGAGGACTTAAACCCTTAAGACTTAAGCCCTTAGGATTTAAACCCTTAGGACTTAAGCCCTTAGGACTTAAGCCCTTAGGATTTAAGGCCTTAGGACTTAAACCCTTAGGACTTAAGCCCTAAGGAGTTAAGCCCTAAGGAATTAAGCCCTAAGGAGTTAAGCCCTTAGGACTTAAGCCCTTAGGAGTTAAGCCCTAAGGACTTAAGCCCTAAGGAGTTAAGCCCTTAGGACTTGAGCCCTAAGGAGTTAAGCCCTTAGGACTTAAGCCCTAAGGAGTTAAGCCCTTAGGACTTAAGCCCTAAGGAGTTAAGCCCATAGGACTTAAGCCCTTAGGATTTAAACCCTGAGGACTTAAACCCTTAAGACTTAAGCCTTTAGGACTTAAGCCCTTAGGAGTTAAGGCCTTAGGACTTAAGGCCTTAGCAGTTAAGGCCTTAGGATTTAAGGCCTTAGCACTTAAGGACTTAGGATTTAAGGCCTTAGGTTTTAAGTCCTTTAGGATTTAAGGCCTTAGCACTTAAGGCCTTAGGATTTAAGGCCTTAGCATTTAAGGCCTTAGGATTTAAGGCCTTAGCATTTAAGGCCTTAGGATTTAAGGCCTTAGCATTTAAGGCCTTAGCACTTAAGGCCTTAGGATTTAAGGCCTGAGCACTTAAGGCCTTAGGATTTAAGGCCTTAGCATTTAAGGCCTTAGCACTTAAGGCCTTAGGATTTAAGGCCTTCGGTTTTAAGTCCTTAGGATTTAAGGCCTTAGCACTTAAGGCCTTAGGATTTAAGGCCTTAGCATTTAAGGCCTTAGCACTTAAGGCCTTAGGATTTAAGGCCTTAGGATTTAAGGGCTTAGGACTTAAGCCCTTAGGACTTAAGCCCTTA
This sequence comes from Ara ararauna, assembly GCA_028858755.1. Classification (NCBI taxonomy): domain Eukaryota; kingdom Metazoa; phylum Chordata; class Aves; order Psittaciformes; family Psittacidae; genus Ara; species Ara ararauna. The sequence continues at coordinate 192,232 of CM054406.1, forward strand.
GGATTTAAGGCCTTAGGACTTAAACCCTTAGGACTTAAGCCCTTAGGATTTAAACCCTTAGGACTTTAGCCCTAAGGAGTTAAGCCCTTAGGACTTAAGCCCTTAGGATTTAAACCCTTAGGACTTTAGCCCTAAGGAGTTAAGCCCTTAGGACTTAAGCCCTTAGGATTTAAACCCTTCGGACTTAAGCCCTTAGGACTTAAGCCCTTAGGATTTAAGGCCTTAGGACTTAAGGCCTTAGCACTTAAGGCCTTAGGATTTAAGGCCTTAGCACTTAAGGCCTTAGGATTTAAGGCCTTAGCACTTAAGGCCTTAGGACTTAAGGCCTTAGGATTTAAGGCCTTAGGATTTAAGGCCTTAGCAATTAAGGCCTTAGGATTTAAGGCCTTAGCACTTAAGGCCTTAGGATTTAAGGCCTTAGCATTTAAGGCCTTAGGATTTAAGGCCTTAGCATTTAAGGCCTTAGGATTTAAGGCCTTCGGTTTTAAGTCCTTAGGATTTAAGGCCTTAGCACTTAAGGCCTTAGGATTTAAGGCCTTAGCATTTAAGGCCTTAGCACTTAAGGCCTTAGGATTTAAGGCCTTAGGATTTAAGGGCTTAGGACTTAAGCCCTTAGGACTTAAGCCCTTAGGATTTAAACCCTTAGGACTTTTGCCCTAAGGAGTTAAGCCCTTAGGACTTAAGCCCTTAGGATTTAAACCCTTAGGACTTTAGCCCTAAGGAGTTAAGCCCTTAGGACTTAAGCCCTTAGGATTTAAACCCTTCGGACTTAAGCCCTTAGGACTTAAGCCCTTAGGATTTAAACCCTGAGGACTTAAACCCTTAAGACTTAAGCCCTAAGGAGTTAAGCCCTTAGGACTTTAGCCCTAAGGAGCTAAGCCCTTAGGACTTAAGCCCTTAGGATTTAAACCCTGAGGACTTAAACCCTTAAGACTTAAGCCCTTAGTATTTAAACCCTTAGGACTTAAGCCCTTAGGACTTAAGCCCTTAGGATTTAAACCCTTAGGACTTAAGCCCTTAGGACTTAAGCCCTTAGGAGTTAAGCCCTAAGGAATTAAGCCCTAAGGAGTTAAGCCCTTAGGACTTAAGCCCTTAGGAGTTAAGCCCTAAGGACTTAAGCCCTAAGGAGTTAAGCCCTTAGGACTTGAGCCCTAAGGAGTTAAGCCCTTAGGACTTAAGCCCTAAGGAGTTAAGCCCTTAGGACTTAAGCCCTAAGGAGTTAAGCCCATAGGACTTAAGCCCTTAGGATTTAAACCCTGAGGACTTAAACCCTTAAGACTTAAGCCTTTAGGACTTAAGCCCTTAGGAGTTAAGGCCTTAGGACTTAAGGCCTTAGCAGTTAAGGCCTTAGGATTTAAGGCCTTAGCACTTAAGGCCTTAGGATTTAAGGCCTTAGCATTTAAGGCCTTAGGATTTAAGGCCTTAGCATTTAAGGCCTTAGGATTTAAGGCCTTAGCATTTAAGGCCTTAGCACTTAAGGCCTTAGGATTTAAGGCCTGAGCACTTAAGGCCTTAGGATTTAAGGCCTTAGCATTTAAGGCCTTAGCACTTAAGGCCTTAGGATTTAAGGCCTTCGGTTTTAAGTCCTTAGGATTTAAGGCCTTAGGATTTAAGGCCTTAGCATTTAAGGCCTTAGCACTTAAGGCCTTAGGATTTAAGGCCTTAGGATTTAAGGGCTTAGGACTTAAGCCCTTAGGACTTAAGCCCTTAGGATTTAAGGCCTTAGGACTTAAACCCTTAGGACTTAAGCCCTTAGGATTTAAACCCTTAGGACTTTAGCCCTAAGGAGTTAAGCCCTTAGGACTTAAGCCCTTAGGATTTAAACCCTTAGGACTTTAGCCCTAAGGAGTTAAGCCCTTAGGACTTAAGCCCTTAGGATTTAAACCCTTCGGACTTAAGCCCTTAGGACTTAAGCCCTTAGGATTTAAGGCCTTAGGACTTAAGGCCTTAGCACTTAAGGCCTTAGGATTTAAGGCCTTCGCACTTAAGGCCTTAGGATTTAAGGCCTTAGCACTTAAGGCCTTAGGACTTAAGGCCTTAGGATTTAAGGCCTTAGGATTTAAGGCCTTAGCACTTAAGGCCTTAGGATTTAAGGCCTTAGCACTTAAGGCCTTAGGATTTAAGGCCTTAGCACTTAAGGCCTTAGGGCTTAAGGCCTTAGGATTTAAGGCCTTAGGATTTAAGGCCTTCGGTTTTAAGTCCTTAGGATTTAAGGCATTAGCACTTAAGGCCTTAGGATTTAAGGCCTTAGCATTTAAGGCCTTAGCACTTAAGGCCTTAGGATTTAAGGCCTTAGGATTTAAGGGCTTAGGACTTAAGCCCTTAGGACTTAAGCCCTTAGGATTTAAGGCCTTAGGACTTAAACCCTTAGGACTTAAGCCCTTAGGATTTAAACCCTTAGGACTTTAGCCCTAAGGAGTTAAGCCCTTAGGACTTAAGCCCTTAGGATTTAAACCCTTAGGACTTTAGACCTAAGGAGTTAAGCCCTTAGGACTTAAGCCCTTAGGATTTAAACCCTTCGGACTTAAGCCCTTAGGACTTAAGCCCTTAGGATTTAAACCCTGAGGACTTAAACCCTTAAGACTTAAGCCCTAAGGAGTTAAGCCCTTAGGACTTTAGCCCTAAGGAGCTAAGCCCTTAGGACTTAAGCCCTTAGGATTTAAACCCTGAGGACTTAAACCCTTAAGACTTAAGCCCTTAGGATTTAAACCCTTAGGACTTAAGCCCTTAGGACTTAAGCCCTTAGGATTTAAACCCTTAGGACTTAAGCCCTTAGGACTTAAGCCCTTAGGATTTAAGGCCTTAGGACTTAAACCCTTCGGACTTAAGCCCTAAGGAGTTAAGCCCTAAGGAATTAAGCCCTAAGGAGTTAAGCCCTTAGGACTTAAGCCCTTAGGATTTAAACCCTTAGGACTTAAGCCCTTAGGACTTAAGCCCTTAGGATTTAAGGCCTTAGGACTTAAACCCTTCGGACTTATGCCCTAAGGAGTTAAGCCCTAAGGAAGTAAGCCCTAAGGAGTTAAGCCCTTAGGACTTAAGCCCTTAGGACTTAAGCCCTAAGGACTTAAGCCCTAAGGAGTTAAGCCCTTAGGACTTGAGCCCTAAGGAGTTAAGCCCTAAGGACTTAAGCCCTAAGGAGTTAAGCCCTTAGGACTTAAGCCCTAAGGAGTTAAGCCCTTGGGACTTAAGCCCTTAGGATTTAAACCCTGAGGACTTAAACCCTTAAGACTTAAGCCCTTAGGATTTAAACACTTAGGACTTAAGCCCTTAGGACTTAAGCCCTTAGGATTTAAGGCCTTAGGACTTAAACCCTTAGGACTTAAGCCCTAAGGAGTTAAGCCCTAAGGAATTAAGCCCTAAGGAGTTAAGCCCTTAGGACTTAAGCCCTAAGGAGCTAAACCCTTAGGACTTAAGCCCTAAGGAGTGAAGCCCTAAGGAATTAAGCCCTAAGGAGTTAAGCCCTTAGGACTTAAGCCCTAAGGAGCTAAGCCCTTAGGACTTAAGCCCTAAGGAGTTAAGCCCTTAGGACTTAAGCCCTAAGGAGTTAAGCCCTTAGGACTTAAACCCTTAAGACTTAAGCCCTTAGTATTTAAACCCTTAGGACTTAAGCCCTTAGGACTTAAGCCCTTAGGATTTAAGGCCTTAGGACTTAAACCCTTAGGACTTAAGCCCTAAGGAGTTAAGCCCTAAGGAATTAAGCCCTAAGGAGTTAAGCCCTTAGGACTTAAGCCCTTAGGAGTTAAGCCCTAAGGACTTAAGCCCTAAGGAGTTAAGCCCTTAGGACTTGAGCCCTAAGGAGTTAAGCCCTTAGGACTTAAGCCCTAAGGAGTTAAGCCCTTAGGACTTAAGCCCTAAGGAGTTAAGCCCATAGGACTTAAGCCCTTAGGATTTAAACCCTGAGGACTTAAACCCTTAAGACTTAAGCCTTTAGGACTTAAGCCCTTAGGAGTTAAGGCCTTAGGACTTAAGGCCTTAGCAGTTAAGGCCTTAGGATTTAAGGCCTTAGCACTTAAGGACTTAGGATTTAAGGCCTTAGGTTTTAAGTCCTTTAGGATTTAAGGCCTTAGCACTTAAGGCCTTAGGATTTAAGGCCTTAGCATTTAAGGCCTTAGGATTTAAGGCCTTAGCATTTAAGGCCTTAGGATTTAAGGCCTTAGCATTTAAGGCCTTAGCACTTAAGGCCTTAGGATTTAAGGCCTGAGCACTTAAGGCCTTAGGATTTAAGGCCTTAGCATTTAAGGCCTTAGCACTTAAGGCCTTAGGATTTAAGGCCTTCGGTTTTAAGTCCTTAGGATTTAAGGCCTTAGCACTTAAGGCCTTAGGATTTAAGGCCTTAGCATTTAAGGCCTTAGCACTTAAGGCCTTAGGATTTAAGGCCTTAGGATTTAAGGGCTTAGGACTTAAGCCCTTAGGACTTAAGCCCTTAGGATTTAAGGCCTTAGGACTTAAACCCTTAGGACTTAAGCCCTTAGGATTTAAACCCTTAGGACTTTAGCCCTAAGGAGTTAAGCCCTTAGGACTTAAGCCCTTAGGATTTAAACCCTTAGGACTTTAGCCCTAAGGAGTTAAGCCCTTAGGACTTAAGCCCTTAGGATTTAAACCCTTCGGACTTAAGCCCTTCGGACTTAAGCCCTTAGGATTTAAACCCTGAGGACTTAAACCCTTAAGACTTAAGCCCTAAGGAGTTAAGCCCTTAGGACTTTAGCCCTAAGGAGCTAAGCCCTTAGGACTTAAGCCCTTAGGATTTAAACCCTGAGGACTTAAACCCTTAAGACTTAAGCCCTTAGGATTTAAGCCCTAAGGAGTTAAGCCCTTAGGACTTAAGCCCTTAGGATTTAAACCCTTAGGACTTAAGCCCTTAGGACTTAAGCCCTTAGGATTTAAGGCCTTAGGACTTAAACCCTTCGGACTTAAGCCCTAAGGAGTTAAGCCCTAAGGAAGTAAGCCCTAAGGAGTTAAGCCCTTAGGACATGAGCCCTAAGGAGTTAAGCCCTAAGGACTTAAGCCCTAAGGAGTTAAGCCCTTAGGACTTAAGCCCTAAGGAGTTAAGCCCTTGGGACTTAAGCCCTTAGGATTTAAACCCTGAGGACTTAAACCCTTAAGACTTAAGCCCTTAGGATTTAAACACTTAGGACTTAAGCCCTTAGGACTTAAGCCCTTAGGATTTAAGGCCTTAGGACTTAAACCCTTAGGACTTAAGCCCTAAGGAGTTAAGCCCTAAGGAATTAAGCCCTAAGGAGTTAAGCCCTTAGGACTTAAGCCCTAAGGAGCTAAGCCCTTAGGACTTAAGCCCTAAGGAGTTAAGCCCTTAGGACTTAAGCCCTAAGGAGTTAAGCCCTTAGGACTTAAGCCCTAAGGAGTTAAGCCCTTAGGACTTAAGCCCTTAGGATTTAAACCCTGAGGACTTAAACCCTTAAGACTTAAGCCCTTAGTATTTAAACCCTTAGGACTTAAGCCCTTAGGACTTAAGCCCTTAGGATTTAAGGCCTTAGGACTTAAACCCTTAGGACTTAAGCCCTAAGGAGTTAAGCCCTAAGGAATTAAGCCCTAAGGAGGTAAGCCCTTAGGACTTAAGCCCTTAGGAGTTAAGCCCTAAGGACTTAAGCCCTAAGGAGTTAAGCCCTTAGGACTTGAGCCCTAAGGAGTTAAGCCCTTAGGACTTAAGCCCTAAGGAGTTAAGCCCTTAGGACTTAAGCCCTAAGGAGTTAAGCCCATAGGACTTAAGCCCTTAGGATTTAAACCCTGAGGACTTAAACCCTTAAGACTTAAGCCTTTAGGACTTAAGCCCTTAGGATTTAAGGCCTTAGGACTTAAGGCCTTAGCAGTTAAGGCCTTAGGATTTAAGGCCTTAGCACTTAAGGCCTTAGGATTTAAGGCCTTAGCATTTAAGGCCTTAGGATTTAAGGCCTTAGCATTTAAGGCCTTAGGATTTAAGGCCTTAGCATTTAAGGCCTTAGCACTTAAGGCCTTAGGATTTAAGGCCTGAGCACTTAAGGCCTTAGGATTTAAGGCCTTAGCATTTAAGGCCTTAGCACTTAAGGCCTTAGGATTTAAGGCCTTCGGTTTTAAGTCCTTAGGATTTAAGGCCTTAGGATTTAAGGCCTTAGCATTTAAGGCCTTAGCACTTAAGGCCTTAGGATTTAAGGCCTTAGGATTTAAGGGCTTAGGACTTAAGCCCTTAGGACTTAAGCCCTTAGGATTTAAGGCCTTAGGACTTAAACCCTTAGGACTTAAGCCCTTAGGATTTAAACCCTTAGGACTTTAGCCCTAAGGAGTTAAGCCCTTAGGACTTAAGCCCTTAGGATTTAAACCCTTCGGACTTAAGCCCTTAGGACTTAAGCCCTTAGGATTTAAGGCCTTAGGACTTAAGGCCTTAGCACTTAAGGCCTTAGGATTTAAGGCCTTAGCACTTAAGGCCTTAGGATTTAAGGCCTTAGCACTTAAGGCCTTAGGACTTAAGGCCTTAGGATTTAAGGCCTTAGCACTTAAGGCCTTAGGATTTAAGGCCTTAGCACTTAAGGCCTTAGGATTTAAGGCCTTAGCACTTAAGGCCTTAGGGCTTAAGGCCTTAGGATTTAAGGCCTTAGGATTTAAGGCCTTCGGTTTTAAGTCCTTAGGATTTAAGGCCTTAGCACTTAAGGCCTTAGGATTTAAGGCCTTAGCATTTAAGGCCTTAGCACTTAAGGCCTTAGGATTTAAGGCCTGAGCACTTAAGGCCTTAGGATTTAAGGCCTTAGCATTTAAGGCCTTAGCACTTAAGGCCTTAGGATTTAAGGCCTTCGGTTTTAAGTCCTTAGGATTTAAGGCCTTAGGATTTAAGGCCTTAGCATTTAAGGCCTTAGCACTTAAGCCCTTAGGATTTAAGGCCTTAGGACTTAAACCCTTAGGACTTAAGCCCTTAGGATTTAAACCCTTAGGACTTTAGCCCTAAGGAGTTAAGCCCTTAGGACTTAAGCCCTTAGGATTTAAACCCTTAGGACTTTAGCCCTAAGGAGTTAAGCCCTTAGGACTTAAGCCCTTAGGATTTAAACCCTTCGGACTTAAGCCCTTAGGACTTAAGCCCTTAGGATTTAAACCCTGAGGACTTAAACCCTTAAGACTTAAGCCCTAAGGAGTTAAGCCCTTAGGACTTTAGCCCTAAGGAGCTAAGCCCTTAGGACTTAAGCCCTTAGGATTTAAACCCTGAGGACTTAAACCCTTAAGACTTAAGCCCTTAGGATTTAAACCCTTAGGACTTAAGCCCTTAGGACTTAAGCCCTTAGGATTTAAACCCTTAGGACTTAAACCCTTCGGACTTAAGCCCTAAGGAGTTAAGCCCTAAGGAATTAAGCCCTAAGGAGTTAAGCCCTTAGGACTTAAGCCCTTAGGATTTAAACCCTTAGGACTTAAGCCCTTAGGACTTAAGCCCTTAGGATTTAAGGCCTTAGGACTTAAACCCTTCGGACTTAAGCCCTAAGGAGTTAAGCCCTAAGGAAGTAAGCCCTAAGGAGTTAAGCCCTTAGGACTTAAGCCCTTAGGACTTAAGCCCTAAGGACTTAAGCCCTAAGGAGTTAAGCCCTTAGGACTTGAGCCCTAAGGAGTTAAGCCCTAAGGACTTAAGCCCTAAGGAGTTAAGCCCTTAGGACTTAAGCCCTAAGGAGTTAAGCCCTTGGGACTTAAGCCCTTAGGATTTAAACCCTGAGGACTTAAACCCTTAAGACTTAAGCCCTTAGGATTTAAACACTTAGGACTTAAGCCCTTAGGACTTAAGCCCTTAGGATTTAAGGCCTTAGGACTTAAACCCTTAGGACTTAAGCCCTAAGGAGTTAAGCCCTAAGGAATTAAGCCCTAAGGAGTTAAGCCCTTAGGACTTAAGCCCTAAGGAGCTAAACCCTTAGGACTTAAGCCCTAAGGAGTGAAGCCCTAAGGAATTAAGCCCTAAGGAGTTAAGCCCTTAGGACTTAAGCCCTAAGGAGCTAAGCCCTTAGGACTTAAGCCCTGAGGAGTTAAGCCCTTAGGACTTAAGCCCTAAGGAGTTAAGCCCTTAGGACTTAAGCCCTAAGGAGTTAAGCCCTTAGGACTTAAGCCCTTAGGATTTAAACCCTGAGGACTTAAACCCTTAAGACTTAAGCCCTTAGGATTTAAACCCTTAGGACTTAAGCCCTTAGGACTTAAGCCCTTAGGATTTAAGGCCTTAGGACTTAAACCCTTAGGACTTAAGCCCTAAGGAGTTAAGCCCTAAGGAATTAAGCCCTAAGGAGTTAAGCCCTTAGGACTTAAGCCCTTAGGAGTTAAGCCCTAAGGACTTAAGCCCTAAGGAGTTAAGCCCTTAGGACTTGAGCCCTAAGGAGTTAAGCCCTTAGGACTTAAGCCCTAAGGAGTTAAGCCCTTAGGACTTAAGCCCTAAGGAGTTAAGCCCATA